>CAUYON010078787.1:0-138624 GCA_963573935.1 Arctocebus calabarensis
CTGTAGTCCCAGCTACTCGGGAGGCTGAGGCAAGAGAATCGCTTAAGCCCAAGAGCTGGAGGTTGCTGTGAGCAGTGTGACGCCACGGCACTCTACCCAGGGCGATAAAGTGAGACTCTGTCTCTACAAAAAAAAAAAAGATAATATACACCATGACTAAGTGGGGTTTGTCCCAGGAGCTCACAGGGAGTAGATCATAAGCACAGCAATCAAGGTAATCCGTCACACTAATAAAATGAAGAAACAATACCACCTGATCATGTCAATTGATGCTGAAAAAGTATCTGACAATTTCTAACATCCTTTCATGATAAAAACACTCAGAAATAGAGAAATAGGAATGGCCTCAACATGATAAATGGCCTTTATGAGAAAGCTAAAGCTAACATTCTGCTCAGTGGTGAAAGACTGAATGTTTTTACTCAAACATCTGGGAGCAGACGAGGATGCCTGCTTTTCACTAGGGCTACTCAGTATAGTCTGGAGGTCCTAGCCTGAGCAATCAGGCAAGTAAGAGAAGTAAACGACATCTAAATAGGAAAAGAAGTAAAACTATCTTTGTTTGCAGAGGATATGATCCTACATATAGAAGATCGTAAAGAATCCACAAAAAACAACTACTAGAACTAATACATTAGTTTAGTCACAGGCACAAGGATTCCAGTGGTGTAGAAGCTATGGCAGGAGGATCACTTGAGCCCAGGAGTTCAAGATTATAGTAAACTATGATTGTGCCATTGCACTCCAGCCTGGGCAACAGAGTGTGAGACTGTGTCTCATAAACAACAATGGCTCGGTGCCCGTACTTCAGTGGTTAGGATGCTGGCCACGTACACTGGGGCTAGTGGGTTTGAACCCAGCCTGGGTGTGCTAAATAACAATGACAGTTAAACAAACAAAAAAAAATCTGGGCGTTGTGGTGGGTGCCTTTACTTCCAACTACTTGGGAGGCTGAGGCAAGAGAATTGCTTAAGTCCAAGAGTTGGAGGTTGTTGTGAGCTGTGATGCCACGGCACTCTGCCCAGGGTGACATAGTGAGACTCTGTCTCAGAAAAAAGAAAACAACAACAACAAAATTCCAATGACGTTTTTTGCCACAATGGAAAAACTGACTCTCAAGTACACTTAGAATTGCAAGGGGGCTCTCAAATAGCCAAAACAAATCTTGAAAAAGAACAAAGTTGGAGGATTCACATTTCCTGATTTCAAAACTTATTGCAAAGCTGTGGTAATCAAAATAGTATGGTCCTGGTGTAAAGATAAGACCTATGGAATTGAGTTGAGATTTCTTTTTTTTTTTTTCCTTTTATTAAGTCATATACACATAGATCATGAATATATTTATGCATTTGTGGGGTATAGTGTTTTTTTTAATATAATTTGGAATGCTTGCATCAAACTAATTAATATAGTTTTCATTTCATTTACTTAATTATTGTGTGAAGACATTTATGTTCTATACTTGGTAGATTTGACTTGTATCCTTGCAATATGCTCCAGAAGTGTGGTCCCATTGTTCACCCTCTTTCTGTTGAACCTCCCCCTTCCCCTCCCATTCCCCTCTACTTCTCTCCTTCATCCTGGGCTATAGTTGGGTCTGTCTTTCATAAGAAAGTGTGAGTAATTATAGAAGTTTCATTGAGTTGAGATTTCAAAAATAAATCCATACATCTGTGGTTGGCTTATAGTCAAGAAGACTGCTAAGATCATTGAACAGGGAAAAAAATAGTCTCTTGAACAAATAGTGCTGGAACAACTTGATATTCACATGTTTAAGTTGGATGCCTACCTTAAATTTATACAAATATTAACTCAAAATGAATGGAGGACCTGAGTGTAAGAGCTGAATTTGTTAAACTTCTAATGGAAAACATAGGGTGAAGTCTTCGTGACTTTGTATTTTGCGATGGATTTTTAGCTATGGCAACAAAAGCATAAGCAACAAAAGAGAAAATGCATACATTGGACTTCACCAAATTAAAAATTTATGTGTATCAATGTACAATATTGAGAAAATTAAAAGACGACCTACAAAATGGGAGAAGAACTTTGCAAATCAGATGTTTGATAAGAGACTAATATCTATCTATAAAGTATTCAACATAAAAAAGATAAAATACTCAGTTAAAAAATGAGTAAAGGATTTGAAAAGACATTTCTCCAAAGACGAGATACAAATGCCCAATAAGCACATGAAAAGATGCTCAATATCATTATGGAATCACTAGTCATTATGGAAATGCAAATTAAAACTATAAAGAAATACCCCTTAATACTCACTAGGATGGCTATAATAAAGTGTTGACAAGGATGTGGAAAAATTTAAATGCTGGTAAAAATGTAAAATGGTGTAGCTTCTGTGGAAAACAGTGATTTGGTGGTTTCTCAGAAGTTAAACATAGAATTACTATGTGATCTAGCAATTCTTCTGCTAGGTATGTATTATGCCACAAAGAACTGAAAAAAAGAGACTCAAATAGTAGCAGTATTCATAATGGTCAAGAGGTGAACGCAACCTGAATGTCCATCAGTGATGAATGGATAAACAAGTTGTGGTTTTATACATACAATGAAATACTACTCAGACACAAAAAGGAATGAGATCCTGATACCCTCTGTGTTGGATTAACCTTGAAAACATCCTAAATGGAAGAAACCATATGCAAAACTAGACACGCGTTATACGATTCCATTTATAAGTAATGTGCAAAATAGGTAAATCCATGGAGAAAGGTAGTTTTGTGATTGCCAAGCACGGAGGAGAATGGGGAATAACTACTTAGTGAGTATGGAGTTATCGTGGGGTGAAGGAAATGTTTTGGAACATTTGCAAATGCCCAGACAACATGAGGTAGTAGTTGCCCAGACAGAAGGACTGGGCAGTACTTGCTGCCATGGTGGTAGTATTAAATGCCTTTGAGTGGATAAAATGGTTAATTTTTATGTTATATGAATTGTACCCCAATAAAAAAAATCAGGGGTTTTTTTAATTTAAAAAAATTAAATGTGAGTAATTAGTTCCTAAGAGGAAGGAGATTTGTATCAACAGTATAAAGTGTTCCTACCCCAAACACATGGCACATGTAACCCTATAGCCGATGACACCCCCGTGAGAAGCCTTCCCAGGGATTCCCAGGATTGTACACAATTTCCAGTGAGTTTCCTGAGTCACACCCCTCCCATCAGCTTTGTTATAGGAACGCTGATTAATTCATACCTCACAGAGGCTAGAATCGGTGATTTAGGTGATGATTATTTTAACTTTTAATAATTTGAAGGTCGGGGATAGCCATGTGGGAAGAAAATATTATTGTGAAAAGAAACTTGAAGACCAATACAATAATTTTTAACATGTACAAGCAAGATGTTATTTGGGATTATGAAATTCAAATGATATAGAAAGGCTCAGACTGGAAGGTGGCAGCTTCTCTGCTTAGTACAGTGGTTTCCAACCATTTTTATCTCACGGGACACTTGAACCAATAGTTAAATTTCCATACTACACTTAAGTTATGTTGATTTTAAAAAAGAGTGAAAAAAGAAAATACTGTGCTTTGAACTTGTTAATGATCTTTACAAATTTTCATGGCCCAGCTAAGATCCTCTCACAGCACCGGTTGAAAATCACAGACTTAGTATAATCACTGTTAATATGTCTTGTGGATTTTTTTTTAAGAAACTGTTTCATGGTTATATGTTTGTGCTCACATATTATTTTTTTTTAATTAAAGCCTTGTTAAAGATTTGCATATGGCTTTTTTCCTTTCCATGTTTCTTGGAGCTCTTTCCATGCTTAGCACGTACAGAGGTACTTTATTCATACGTGGCTGTGTGCCGGCCCTGTCCCGAGTGCTGTCTGTGGGCACGCCATCTTGCCTAGAGAGGCAGGCTCCACCTTTGACCCTGTTGTGCACATGAGAGCCCCTGAGCACAGAGACACCCCGAGAGAGTTACGTTCAGGGCTTCTGACCCCAGATCCCAGGCTCTCATCAACACAGACTTCTGCTTCCCTACACAGTTAGCTCGTGGAGAGCTGGGATTTATCATTTTATAGTTTGCACATCTTCCACTCCTTTTGATTGCTTTCTGGTCCAGATTTGTCAAAGTGGTTCCCAGGATGTGTGCCCTCTAGATTTCACACTAGGGCTCTGGTGGCCTCTGCCAATACCGGAGTTCTATTTATATATATATATATTGTCTTCCTTATTAGAAGAGGTAAGGAATGACTAAGAATCATAAAACAAGGTTTCCAAAATTGTTCCCAAGAATGGCTGCCAGACCTTGATCTCTTAGTCTAGAAGAAAGAAGGCCTATAATTTTTATAGCTTGGACTACATAGGAAAAAAACCCCAATTGTTATAGACTGTTATTCTGTCCTGTAGGGGAGGCCAGCCCGAGTTGTTCCTCTGGAGTGGGCTGAGTGAGCAACACGCTGAGACTTTATGGGTCCCCGACTACAAGGGCCGCCAGCTAGTGGGCACTCTTGTTCTATCTTTTCTTCCCAGTGGGCCGTCATAGTCCCCGAACTGAGTTCCAGATAGATGTAGCTGTGACCCCAGCTAAGAGACAAGTTTCATGTGAACAGGCCATGGGGCAGGAACTGAGTCTATTGTGCGACTTTGTGGAGATGTGAGCAGTGAGGCAATCATCTGCTGGGACTCTGTGTCCTGGCTTTTGTGAAGCAGGGAAGAGATGGAAAGCATGTTAGTGGCAGACAGCCTGGAGGCTCCTGGTTTGGGGGAGCATAAACAGCTAGGTGGTTTGGATCTAGGGTCAAAATGAAACGCAACAGAAAACCCAGGCTGCAAAGCTCTTTTCCCTTGGTCAGCAGAACGCCGGCCGCCGGCCGCCGCTGCTGTCTGTGCTTCCTGAGTGGTCACTGCCGAGGCAGTTTGCCATCTGCATCATGTAATAGGAAAGGGCATTCACCTAGAAGGATCCCACCTTGTGGAAATGCAGGCTTGCATGCACCGGGTCTCTGGAAGCTCATTCTTAACTATACTTAGATTATTTGGGGGAGCAGTACAGGCAGTGGCACACAAAATAGGGCATCACTGTAGCTGATCGGCCAGCATGTGCTCAGACACTTGGAAAGTCCCTTTGTGCCAACTTGGGTAACATACCAGATTTACACAAAGGAGACCAAAGTTTGAAATTAGCTGCAGGGTCATAGGGTCAGATTGCAGTAGAGCAAAAGTTTCGCACTGTGAGTTCACAGGTTTGCAATATTTTTCTTGACCTCTGAATTTGTCCAAACCACTAAGTGAAGAAACATACTTCCTTTGGTGCATCTGACCAAATTATCATCTGTAAACTTTTGGCCTGGTTTCCTCAATCTAACTGCAGTTTTCCTGCCTGCTTGAGATGGACCTGGGGTGTGTGTGTGTATCAATGCTCCCCACAGTCAAGATGTGAACAGACAAGAGGGTTGAAATTGAAACTAGGATGATGATTTCACTCCTGGAACAAGTCATCATCTTTCCTAGCATGTGTATTTTTCTTTCATTTTTCTTTTAAAGTCAGTTGTGGTTTCGCTAAGCTGGAATATAAAAGCGAACATTCCCTGGAAAATTAGGGGCTGCACATAGCTTTCCATGGACATTCCTGCGTGTAGCATTGCCATTAAGCCTTGACCTTGGCCTGCTGAGCATAGACGTGGCTGAATGATGTTCCTGATGTTTTTGGTGGAGGCAAGGCCCTGACAATCAGACCGTAGTGATTTTTCAGGGGTTGAGTATGTTGACTTCTTTTTCACATAAAAGAAATCATTGTATTGATGTATCACTCTCCAGCAATGATAGAGCAGCACATCATTAAGTTCTGGTTTGGGCATTGAAACAACACTTGCAGTAGAAACTCAAGCTAGTGCCAATAAAAACACGGTGTGTTTAATGGTGCAAAGGCAGAGTGAAGGTGCTGGGTAAAGAGGGGTGTGACCAGGGC
Source organism: Arctocebus calabarensis (assembly GCA_963573935.1). Classification (NCBI taxonomy): domain Eukaryota; kingdom Metazoa; phylum Chordata; class Mammalia; order Primates; family Lorisidae; genus Arctocebus; species Arctocebus calabarensis. The sequence goes on from CAUYON010078787.1 coordinate 5,944, forward strand.
TCATCTATAAAATCCTTGGGATATTTCCCCCTGAGGGATCAAGCTTCACACAGCATAGCTTACTGCCTAGCCACTAATGGAAATGAGGGGGGGGGCATTGTTTTATTGCTGGTCTGACACCCTGGGGCCCATTGATGAACAGAACTGTGAAACTTGGCGGTCTGAGGGCAGCTGCAGTCGTGTATGTGCTATGATACCTTAGTACGGTATAGGCAGTCCCCCAGTTACGAACAAGATAGATTCTGTAGCTTTGAATCTGTATGTAAGTCAGAATAGGCACATTTACCTATTACCTGCGACAGCCTCCATTCGTAAGTGTGAGTTATACAAAAAGTTAGATGTTTGTAACTCAGGGACTTCTGATAGTACATGCATGCAATTTATAAACAAGTACAGTAGAGCTTCCAGTTGACGCCTCCCTACATTGACCACCTCTATAAGTTGACCTAATTTTCATAGACCGCACGTACACCACATGTGTGTGGCAGGAAAGCAGGCCTAGTTCCTTATGTTGAGCACCTTGACTGCTGACCAGTTTGTTACAGTCCCTCGGGTGGTCAGCTTGCAGAGGTTCTCCTGTAGATACATACGAAACGATGTATGCAAACTTTCTTTATGATTAGTTAGAGATCCTTAGTGTGTGGAAAGTTTGTACCCTATATATAATATTTACCCAGAATATCTCTGGGAATATTCAGTGATTCATACAAGGGACCGGTTATATCTTGACAAGCATGTACTACACATTTTCTTTCCTGACCTAAGATAAACTTCTTAAAGAGATTTGTATCCGTAGATCTTGTGGTAGCCACAAGTAGAATTTCATGGTTCTAACATGCACTGGTATCTTCATGAGAAAAAAAAATGATGGTGCTGTGGCACTGTTACCACTTTGTCTATATTTATTTGCATAAAATCATTTTAATATAAAAATTCACCAAAGTTGCTCATTTATGAGAAATAAGCAGCTTTGTTTGAGATATTGCTGTGATTTGAATGTTCCAAAACTCATGTTGACACTTACTCCCCAATATGTTGAGAGGTGGGGGCCATTGAGAGTGGATTGGGTCCTGAGGTCCCTGCCCTGATTAATTTATGGATTAATGGTTCAATCTCAAGAGGAGCATTGGTGGCTTTATAAGAGGAGAAAGAGAGACCCGGGTTAGCACACCTGTGCTGCCCTTTGCCACCTTACAACTCTGCAGAGAGTCCCTGCCAGCAAGAAGGCCCCTAGCCTGACGCAGCCCCTCTACCTTGGACTTCCTGGCCTCCATAACTGTAAGCAATCAATTACTTTTCTTTATACGTTGCCCAGTTTCAGGTATTCTGTTACAAGCAACAGAAAATGGGCTGGGACAGAGACCTTGGCTCTGGGCATTGTCCTCCAGAGCTTGGAAGGCCCCTCCTGGACCAGAGTACTGAGATTCTTCTTACAAGGCTCTGTTGACTTCTGGGACTCAGGATGTGGACTGAAGGCGGGAAAATAAAGTACTAGGAAATGGAGGCTTGCAAACTGGTCCTACCTCCATTTCTGCAGGTAGTGTGACTGTGCATTGTGCTGGGCCTCAAGTTCTTTATCTGCAAAATGGGAATAACGACGGCTCCCTGAGTCCCTGGGAAGGTCAGATGCAATAGGAAGTGGGAGTGATGTCTGAGCCAGAAAGCCTTGAGAATGCAGGTGAAGGTAAAGAAAGGCCGTTGTTGTAGTTTCTCTAAACCTTTGGTGAAGGATTATTCATATTGTGCATAATCCTTCACAAACTAGAGAAGAACTATGAGTTGCTGGGTAAATCGCAGCTGGGCCGGAGCATCTCACCTGCACATGGTGTACAGCTGCTGTTGCTCTGTGTCATGAAGATGAATTGAAAACAGAACTCCACCCTGTTGAGGCCACAAGGTCTAGCACTATGTCTAGATTCTGTTCGTGCATCTTAAGTGTTTATAGGGTAAGGTACCGTCAAGCCCCTGTATCTGTGGGTTCCATGTTCGTGGATTCAACAACCCCAAATCAAAAATATTCAGGAAAAAGAACTAAACTGAACATGTACAGACTTTTCTTGTCATTATTCCTTTTTAGGATTTTTTTTTTTTAGATCAGGTCCAGGTAAGGCTCAAACTCACGGCCCCTGGTTTGCAAGGCCAGCCCTCTAACCACTGAGCTACGGCACTCAGCTACTTGTTATTATCCCCTGAGCAATATAGTTTAACGACTGCTTACCCAGCATTTGTGTGGTATTAGGTGTAATAAGTAATTTAGAGATGATCTGAAGTGAATTGGAAGATGGTGCAAGTTATACGTAAACGCTACCACATTTTATATAGGGACTTGAGCGTCCACAGACGTTGGTATGTGAGGGAGGTCCTGACACTGACCAATGCCCCACAGAACCTCAAGGGTCCCTGCATATCCTTCTGAACCTCCAGTGCCTATGCAGTGCCTGGGACGGCGCAGACATGGAGTGTGTTTAGCAAGTAGAAGAGTGAGTGTGCTGTCATGCCCATCTGTGTCTCTGGGACTGTCGTGAGATTGGGAGCCTGCGTGGTGTCCGGGAGGAAGCAGGAGCAGGTGTGGTGTGGAGGCACAGGCCAGCGGCCAGCTGCTTACTCCTGAGCCTGTTTTCCTGACTGGTAGGAGTCACAATAGCATGTCTCTCATAGAACTGGGTTCAAGATTAAACGAGATGATGCAGGTTAACCCAGAGTATAGCCCAGAGTAAAGCTTAATGGAATCTTACCCATCGTCATCATTTTTTCTTTTTTTTGAGACAGAGTCTTACTATGTTGCCCTTGGTAGAGTGCTGTGGAGTCACAGCTCACAGCAACCTCTTGGGCTTAAGCATTTCTCTTGCCTTAGCCTTCTAAGTAGCTGGGGCTACAGGCGCCTGCCACAATGCCTGGCTATTATTTTGTATTGCAGTTGTCATTGCTGTTTAGCAGGCCTGGGCCGGGCTCCAACCCACCAGCTCCGGTGTACATGCCTGGTGCCATAACCACTGAGCTACGGGTACCGAGCCATCGTCATCATTTCTTACAGCATAATTAACATTGTCAGTAGCTCACTGATAATTGTGATTCGGAACTTGGACTCTCAGTAGCTCCATGTTGCCTCATTGCCTCCTGCTTCATTTTCCCTCGTCCCCATTTTGTGCTACAATTTCAACCGAGCTGGCCACATGCACTTGCTTTTTAGGCCAGGTTCATTTCAGTGACCTTGGTCTTAACTTCTATTGGTGGGAGCTTCCTACTGTCCAGCCAGGTTCTGGGTTGGACTGGTGGGAGGCGTTTTTTGTAAGCCAGGGCTGCGTTTTAGGGTTAATGACGCGGCCTTGACATGATGCCGTGTTATCTCGCGCAGCAACGAGGAGCTGATTGAGGAGCTGATCTACCACCTTTTGTTTTCTTTGTTGACCTTCAGCTCCTCCTGAGCTGGAGGGCAGTGGAGGATGCTGTCTAGGAGGCAGAGAGTTCATGTCCATGGGCTTACCATGTAGGGATAGCAGTGCTCTGATATAGGCCATTGGTGGGGAAGTTTGTCCACGTCTGGATCTGCCTCTGCCTTTAGCCCCAGTCCTGGCAGCCACACCCCACTTTCTCTCCTTTGAACCAAGGGAAGACACTGGTGTGTCCTATCTCTGACCCTAACAGAGGTGGACAACGGAGGCGGGAAAGGAGGCTTTGCTGCCCTCCACTCAGAGGCCGTATGGTGGGGTTCTTCTGGTAGCTGTGACTTCGGCTGATTGTAAAGTTCCTCAAGCTAAGAATAATATTTCAGCATTTAGCTCCAGACACTTAGATGGAAGGTGAGGGTTGTAGTAACATCCTTTGAGCTAGAAATTCATTGATGACTCTTACTTATATTTTGTAAAGCCTCTTTTAAATATTTGCAGAAATGGTAGATGAATGGAAGAATTCTGTTTTTTAAATTAAATTTAATTAATAAATACATTAATTTTTTTTTTTTTTGAGTCTTACTATGTCACCTGGGTAGAGTGCCGTGGCGTCACAACTCACAGCAACCTCAAACTCTTGGGCTTAAGCGATTCTCTTGCCTCAGCCTCCCAAGTAGCTGGGACTACAGACGCCCGCCACAATGCCCGGCTACTTTTTTGTTGTAGTTGTCATTGTTACCTGGAAGGCCCGGGCTGGGTTTGAACACCAGCTCTGGCGTATGTGGCTGGCACCCTAGCTACTGAACTACTGGCGCTGAGCCTTTAAATTTTATCTTAATTGACATATAATTTTTGTACATAATCATGAGTTACATAGTGATGTTTCAATACTTAGTGATCAGCTCAGGGTCATTAGCATATCCATCATCTCAAGCACTCATCATTTCTTGTGTTGGGAACACTCAATATCTTCCCACTGTTGGGAACTCTATGTTACTGTCACGTATGGCCGTCTTGCAGAACGTAGAATGTACTCCTCCTGTCTGGCTGTAGTTTGATATCCTTTAAAAATCTGTCCCTGTTCCTTTCTGTCCCTACACTTCCTAGTCTCTGTTCTACTTTTTACTTCAGTGAAATCAAGGTTTGTTAATTTCCACATGCATGAGCTGCAGGAACTTTAAAACATGAAATAGTTATGCAAACACCACTGTCCTGGGAAGGTGGCGGATGGGGAAAGGACTTTCTCAAACCCCAAGGGCCCAGCTTCCCCTGCTCTGACGACTGCCCCCACTTTTCTTCCAACTTTCTGTCCCGATACACTGTGATACTTGATAGGACAGTGAAGTTCTTGAACTCCTGGGACGTTGTGCACTGACACCGGTGCCCTGTCTGCCCTTCAAAGCCATTTTGGACTCTTTTTCTGGAATGGCCGTCAGAGCTGTTGTTGTATGAGGTCTGGCAATTAGGTTTGCGAACTCATTCTAGGAAAGGTGCTGCATGCCTCATTGCTGAATATCAGTATGGTCACCAGGTAGCCAAGGGGAACACTTCTAAGGTGACTGGTGAGAATCGGCAAGAAGGTATGTTGTACTTTTTCTAGGATGAGTTTTTGAACTTTGTTGTCAGGCCTCATAATCAAGTCTGGGCCCTGATATAGTTACCCTTCATAAATACAGGATGACTCCTAATAGGTCATGGTTGAAAAAACATTATTATTTAACATAGTGACAGCCAAGGAGGGAGGTAAGTCATGAGCAGCCTGTGAACAAGGTGACTGAGCCTTGCACATGCGGTGAGTTCAGTGACGTCTGCCAGGGTGCGTGTCCTCTCTAAAGGGCTCTAACAGTTAACTATCTGTGTTACGCAGAAACTGGGCTTGGTGGTCTGGGAAGTTAATTCATATGTGTGAGTGTCTGAAGGTGTCACTGTGCTGTGATTAGACCGGTGTTCTTTAACCTTTTTATCTCATGGCACACTGGAACCTATATAGTTAAACTTCCGTGGCAAATCATGTTGAGCCCCCCAAAAAAGAGTAAAAAAAGATTATACTTACTGTGCTTCAAACTTGTTTTGAAAATAATTTAATTAATGATCTTTAAAAATGGTCATGGCATGCCTAAGATCCTCTCATGGCATATCCGTGTGCCGCGGCATCCTGGTTGAAAATGACTGAGTTAGACCATCTGACCTCAAATCACTCCTACCAGGATTCACCTCTTGGCCAGGACACGTTCATTCCTCTCATCCTGGGTTATTTCTCCCCGCGGGCATATCGGTATGAGCTGGGGCTCAGTCAGGGAGCCAGTGCTGCCAGCAGGGTTATAGGAAAAGGATTCATCCCAGTAATCGCACTTGGTATCAGCCTGGCAGCTGGGGAAGGCAGGCCTTGCAGAAGGAGCTGGAAGATCAGAGAAACATCTCGAAACAGAGGCGTGGGTGTGGGAGATGCATTGGCCATCTCGGGGAAGCACTGAGTGGCCAGAGTGGCCAGCAGTAGAGCAAGCCTGCAGCGGGGAGCTGGAGTGAGCACCTGCAGCAGCCTTGGGGTGGCTTGGCCACTGAGTCGGACAGAGAAGAGAGGAGTGGGAGCAAGTTGTCCTTGCCAGGAACCTCTCATCTCTTTGTGCTGAAGTCCTGCCAAGAGGGATGCACGCTCTTGACTTCTGCAGCGTCCTCTTTGGACCATCCCCAACCCTGAGCCTGTGGAGAAAGGGGCTCCTGGGCAATGGTGCTCTCAGCGGGGGCCAAGGCGGTGCTGGGATAATCCAGGACAGAGCACGTGGGGTCAGTGCAGCACTGCCTGTGCGCGTGTGTCTGAATACACAGGGAAGGTGATAGAGGGCCCTCTGTCCATCCCAGCACTCACCACGGTGGGTGGCATTTCCCAGCTCCTGCGTCTGTGTTCTTTCCTGGGCCAGGAGTTCTGCGGGAGGGGGGTTGAGATGTGAGGCTGTGCCGGGTTGACAAACAGTAGTCGTGTCCTTCCCTCCCAGTGGCACACAAGTGGTGTAGGGGCTGGTACTTGGCTAAACTCCGGGTCTGAGTTTGAAGCTGTGTGTTTGCCCCGGTGTGCGTGTGTCCCCGAGGGTGAGCACCACCAACTGACAGGGTGGGACGGGAAGTAGGGCAGGCGAGGCCTGGACAGAGTCTGTGACTGCTGAGCTCAGGCAGAGTGGACGTGAGAGGCGTGAGGCGGCAGCTCTGGCCTCGGGGGTTAGGACCTGGTCTTGCCTTGAGACGGGCGGAAGGGAGCCTGGAGCGCGGGGCCCCTAGGACACATCTAGCTATCCCACAGACCTGGAAGCTATTTAGATCGTATTTTACCTGGAGGAGCTTATGAGGGACTTTCTCACCAGAGGGAAATCACCGATGTGGGTTGTTATGAAAGTTTTGAGATAGACAACAAGCAAGAAATGTGAACTGCACAGACAGAGACACATGAAGCTGTCCCTACAGGCTGAGCTGGAATATCTTCCCTAGAGACTGATTCTTAGGCTGAATTACTTCTTCACACTGTCGGCCGCTCTTCCACGCTGACTTCACTGGCTGGCGTTAGGTTTATAACCAGTGCTTAAGTCACTCTGCGTAGGCTCTGTCAGTCAAAGCGACACAATCTCTTTTCCTTCTCACAGCCCAGAGAGTGAGGAATATTCCAAAGCTCTGCTTTTAGAGCAGAGCCTTGTAAGTCCTATAAAATTTGCATTTTTCAACTTCTCATACACAGACCTGCCCTAAACCTTAATGTCCTAATCTGCAGATTGGAGATAACCCCACTTTCATCAGTGTCATGGCAAGGATGGAACACACACTTGCACAGACAAAGTCGGTCTTAGTGCACGTTATCCATTACATCTGCATAGTTAGCTGAGGCTGTGTAACAAGTTGCCCCCAAAACTTAACAACTCAAAACAACATGCACTTCCTATCCCGTGGCTTCTGTGGGTCAGGGACCTGGGTATGGCCAAGTGGTGGCAGTCAGGTGTAGGTTGGGGCTGCAGTCACCTCAGGATGGAACTGGGCAGGCTCTGTCCCTCCCTGGGTGGTGGCAGCATTCTCGTGCCCCGGGGCCTCTCTCAGTTCCTTGCCTTGTGTCTCCTCTGCACACACCTGACAGATTGCTTCATCAGAGCAAGCAAGAGAGCAAGGAGGGGCATGAAAAAGGGCCGAGTGACGCCATCACTCCTGTTGTACCCATTTCTTAGGAGCAGGTTATTGCATCCAGGCCACAAGGAAGTGAATACCAGGAGGAGGAAATCTTTGAGAGCTGTTTTAGAAGCAGCCTACTGCAGTTACGATCATTACTGATCCCTTTTTGCTAGATCTTCGACTCAGGAACAGTAAATATGGTTTTATAAAAATTTGCAGAATGCAATCATAAAAATCCAAAGTTTGGAGCTGGGTGCCGCCTGCCTGAGCCGGGATTTCCTCTGCTCAGTGGATTTTCTTCTGGGATGTGGGACCCGGAGTCTGTGTTACTTGTCAAGTGACCCATCTTGCCAAAGAGGAGCTTGCACACATGTGAAGAAAAAAAAGTGACAAGGGAACATTGGTTCCTTTGGTAGGAAGTGTGATTTAGGCACAAAACTGTGTTAATTTTTTTTTTTTAAACAATTAAGGCCATGCTTTCTAAGACTCGTTAGGTAAACTGAAACTTCTGCTTAGTTGCACAGAGTTTGTACATTGGGACAAACTGCTCTCTGGAAATGCCAAGAAGCAGAGGAGGTTATTCTAAGAAAAACAGAAGTGAAGGAGTTGTGGAATTGCTCTTCTTCCCCATTTAAAAATTGTCTTCCTTCTTCTTTTCCTTCTTTAACTGATCTGAACTGTCAGGGAGGAGAGGGGGTGGCAATGAGGTCTTCCTTAAGAGCTGGGCTAGGAGAGGAGCCTGGCACTTTGCTTTTCTCACTTCTGTTAATGTCAGTGACGCTGGCTATTGTAGAGCTCAGTAGTAGAATCTCCCTCTGCCATCATTGGGGAAGAGAAGCCACCCCGACCTCGAATCCACAGCACTTGGTGACGGAAAGATTGCTGAACTTGGGAACTGCTAGCTCTTCCATCTCTGGAATAACAGGAGGAAAATAAATTTACTAATAGCAGAAAGGGACTGTATTTATAATATCATAAATATTTTCTTCTTAGAGGCAGCTTCTTCAGGGTGGATTATATTGCAGGACCAAGACCATCTGTTCTTGTTAAACCTTCATCTCAGAGTCTGAGACATCCGGGGCGTATCCCCACTTTGACACATGCCCTTTGGCAATTTGCTCTGATTTCTTCCTTTAAAATGACGATGCTAAGGTCTAATCAGACATGTCTGGAGAGATGAGAAAACAAAGCAGCTTTGAACAGTCAATAGAAACAGACCCATAGAACATCTAAACAATGGAGTTATCAGGCATGGACTTCAAAATATCAATTTTAATATGGTCAAAGAAATAGTCATGCTTTAACAATTTGGCAAGAAATTGAAAACTATAAAATAAATAAAATAAAAAATTTGACAGGGTGCAGTGGCTCATGCCTGTAATCCTAACACTCTGGGTGGCTGAGGTGGGAGGACACCAGCCTGAACAAGAGCAAGACACATCTTTATTAAAAATGGAAGAACTAGCTAGGTGTGCTGGTGAGCACCTGTAATCCTAGCTACCTGGGAGTCTGAGGTGGGAGGGTTACTTGAGCCCAGGAATTTGAGGTTGCTGTGAGTTCTGATGATGTCACTGCACTCAATAACAGAGGAAGATTCCAACTCAAAAAAAAAATTACAACTCAAAAATATAATAATTTGTATTAGAAAATCAATAGAGTTAGCATCATATAGGATACTACTGTAGGAAGAACTGGGACATAAGGTGAAAAACTTAAATATAGGCATCATTCAAGTTCCATAAGAAGAGAAAGATTTAATGGAGCAGAGGTAATATTTGAAGAGATAAGAGCTGGTACTTCTCCACATAAAGTGCTCAGCTTCGTGCCTGGAACTTTTCATGTGGTCAGTAAATGTCGGCTTTTCGTGTCATCAGTGTGATTAATTTGCTCGTCCCTACTCCTATGAAAGATTATACGGTTGGCAGTATTACTGGAGCCCAAATCCATTAGGCCATTTGTTCACTGAAGGTCTCACAGTGCTGAAGCATTACACTTATACTACAGGCCTGGAGTTGGGGTCCACACTGGTTGAAATTCTGTTTGAAATTAGAGTTAGTTCTTTTTTCTTTTTTGGAGACAGAGCCTCAAGCTGTCACCCTAGGTACAGTGCTGTGGCATCACAGCTCACAGCAACCTCCAACTCCTGGGCTCAAGCGACTCTCCTGCCTCTGACTCCCAAGTAGCTGGGACTACAGGAGCCTGCCACAACACCCAGCTATTTTTTGGTTGCAGCCGTAATTGTTTTGGTGGGCTCCGGCTGGATTTGAACCCGCCAGCTCAGGTGTATGTGGGTGCTGCCTTAGCCACTTGAGCCACAGGCCGAGCCCAGCTTCTGTGATTAACACTAGTTTTGTTCCCTTCATGTCTCCCATGTGCATGTTTTATATATTAAAATAGATAACATTGTGAGAATAAGGTTAGGCATGGTGGCTTATGCCTGTAATCATAGCACTTTGGGAAGCTAAGGCCGAAGGATTGCTTGAGGTCAGGAGTTTGAGATCAGCCTGAGCAAGAGTGAGACTCTGCTTCTACAAAAATGAAAAAAAACACTGGCTGGGCGTGGTGGTGGTGCCTGTAGTCCCACCTACAGGTGTACTGGGACTTTTGTATGTCTTAAAATATCTTCATTTCATATTCATTATTAAAAGATAGTATTATTGGGCATAGAATTCTAGATTAACAATTTTTTTCCTTCTACGTTGTTAAACATGTTACTAAACTATACTATTAGTTTATGCTATGGAATATATCTCTTTTTCCTTGGCTGTTTTTACCTTTTGCTTTTTATTTCTGGTTCTGATCAATTTTATTATGATGTACATTGGTGTAGAAACCCACAGTGAAAATTTTTACTTTTTTCTTTTCTTCTAAGGGTTTTATAATTTTAGTTCTCGCACTTAGGTCTGTGATGTACTTTGAGTACATTTTTGTGTATAATGTGAAGAAAGAGTCCAATGTCTTTTTTTTTTTTTTTTTTGAGACAGAGTCTCACTATGTCACCCTGGGTAGAGTGCCTTGGCATCACAGCTCACAGCAACCTCAAACTCTAGGGCTTAAGCCATTCTCTTTTCTCAGCCTCCCATGTAGCTGGGACTACAGCCCACAACGCCCGGCTATTTTTTGGTTGCAGCCGTCATTGTTGTTTTGGCAGGCCTGGGCTGGATTTGAACCCGCAAGCTCAAGGTGTATGTGCTGGTGCCTTAGCCACTTGAGCCACAGAGTCAGTTTTTTATGGAAACAATGTTTTAAGTGGATGTCTGGTTCTACTGTAGAGTGTTGTAGATCAATGGCAAACTTGGGAAAGAATCGTTCTTTATTTACTGTATTAATTCAATGGAGAAATGCATGATTGAGTTCCAGGTGGTTCAGCAAATGTTCATGGGGAGCACAGCCACGAGCGTCCGGCTGACGTTGGGAATTGTCTGTACTGTTAGTTCAGTGGCTGTCCCCCAACCTCCTGCCTTTGATTCCTCTGTAGAATTGAAGACTCATTTGTACAATGCAGCAATCAGGACTTCGTCTTTTTAGCCCCTGTCCTTGGCCTGTGTGCCACGTTCCACAGATGCAGTGAGTCAGTGAATGAGTTCCAGCCTGTGTCCCTTCTGGAGAGGGATGACTTCCTACTGGACAGAGTGCTGGAGGTGGGGAATGAGCAGCTGAGTCTTGGCTCTGTCTTTACCAGTTATAGGGCCCCCGGCAATGTATATGTTCCTTATGTGGGAATTGTGGACCATGCCATCTCTCCTACCTCTCCTCCTCTTTTACAAGTGAGATGTATATGTGAACATATGTATGTGTTTCCCTTTGAACTATCTAATCATCTCTTTCTGTGGCTCTCATGCTCTTCATTTCTGCTTATTTCTTCACATCCTCTTTTTCTTCTTTCCTTCCTTCCTTTTTCTCCCCTCTATCTCTCACTCTCTTTCTCTCCTACTTTTCTTTTCCTTCTTTTTTTATTTAAGAGAGGGTCTTGCTATATTGTCCAGTCTGGAGTGCAGAGCTGCCTGCAGCTCCCAGGCTTGTGCCCCTCTCACCTCACCTCCCAAGTAAATGGAACTAAAGGTGGACATCACCACATCTGGGTATTTTTTCATATTCTCTAGTAAGGATTTTTATAGCTGTCTTGGCCAATTTTTGACCTCAAACATGGTACCTTAATGGGCTTTAGATTCTTTCATGCAGAGAATTCTTTTTAAGCAGTACTCATTAATATCCATGGGACATTAATCTAAATACTTAAGTAAACACTTATGCTATGTTTAAAATTAGTTTCATTAAGGCATATTCCCCACTGTAAGGCAGATAGAGAAATCTAGTGACTCTAAAACTCAGAGCCTGAATGTGAGCCAGTGAAGTTCCATTTTCACCATATATGTTGTAAGTTCTTCTTTGTAAATGAATTTTGAAACGTTTGTTATACATGAATGAAAGAATGGCAATATTGTTCTTGGGAATGCTCAGAAGCTTTTCATTGATACTTTGTGATGTTTAGTTGATAATTGTGTGGTATAGTTTTGTAACTACAGCAAGATGCCTAGCCTGGGGTTTTCTTCAATTGCTGGTTCAATTTTTTTTCCTTTGTTTTTTCTTTTCTTGTGATTGGCAAAAGGGTGTGTTTTAATGGGATCTTTAGGCAGATTTCCCATGTGCCCACCCTCCCTCCTTGGACTTGATTGAGGTTTCATTCCACAAATCTGTGTAAGTTTGTTTTTGCTGGGAACATAAGGTAAAGACAGATTTACTCCGCTTGCGTGAGACCTACGGTCACCATCCACAAAGGGCAGCCTATAGAGTGTGTGGCAATAAAACAGTATTATGGACTTGAGTTTAATAATATTTCCTGCTTTTATGGCACATTTGGGGGGTTGGTTGTTACAGTGATTCATAAACACCAGACCCTTTTCAGCGTGAAAGTATCGCTCTAGTAAAAGGTGCTTGGGATGAATAGGGTTGTTTTGTACCACCACGATGTTGTTTACAGGCACACAGGCCTGGTAAGCCTGTCCTCTGAGAGGAGACCCCATCTCTAAAAATAGCCAGGCGTTGTGGCCAGCACCTGTAGTCCCAGCCACTTGGGAGGCTGAGGCAAGGGGTCATTTGAGCCGAAGAGTTTGGAGTTGCTGTGAGCTATGATGCCACAGCACTCTACTGGGGGTGACAAAGCGAAACTCTGTCTCAAACAAAACAAAACGAACAGAAAACAAACAAACAAACAAAACACAAAGTGATGGGTGAATTGGAGCTCTCCAGGGAGCTCTGTGGTAGTTTTAGGAGTGATGTTCAGTGCTTCGACCTGTAGCCCTTAGTCCCATCAACTGATGGAGCACTTCAGCTGAGGGACCTTAGGCTCTTACGGAGCACGTGTCATTGGGTTTTCCGTTGGTGACTTTGGAACAAAGGCAGCACAGGGGGCCAAAAGGTAAAGGGGAAGGGGAATATCTTCTGTTTCCCTTAGCCAAGCTTCAGAAAAGTGCTTTGTGGATTAATATGGAATTCGTGTTGTGGGGACCTGTTTGACAGCACTGCAGACAGCAGTGCTTACTAGAATGAGTTTCCTGAGCTTACTTTGCTTTCTGTTCTGAGGAGACTCAGCTTTTGGGCCTGTGGAAAGGGGGTCCAGGGTTTGGGGCAAAGGCCTGGCTTTCTCTAGGCACACTTTCCCTCGTGACCTCATCTCTTTATCTGCAAGCTCCATCTTCCCCCAGACTGGGACTGGCCAGGTGTGCACAGTATGGCCTCCAGTGACTCCATTCCTTCTTCCACAAGGACATTTGCATGCCAGGCAAGGGGGTAATGTGTGGGTGTGGGGGGGTGCATGCATGTGTCCGTGTGTCGTGACGGGGCCTTTACCCTCTTAGCTGAATTCCCATGGTGCTCTTGGTTTCCCTCACCTTTAGGGGCAGAAGAATCTCAGCCATTAACCGTCCACGGTTCTGCTGTTTCTGTTTTCTTTCTTTCTGCCTACAAGGTCTGGCTTCCCTGTACAGGTTGCCTAAATATCCTGAGCTCCTTATTAATGCTCAAGATGCTTAAGAGTTTTTAGAAGTATGTAAGTCTTAAAGTCTCAACACTTAACTAAGTGGACGATGGCATAAACCAAATAAACAAATAAAAAATTCCTTGCCATGTAAGGTTAACTTTGATTCAGACACCAGAGGAAAATGCTGGAATTAATCAGGTGATCCCACATGGTTATGGTACGCAGGGGCATTTCTAGAGTTTGCATTATGGGAAAATCATATTCTCTCTCTTTGATAGGAATAAAACCAGAGTTTAAAAGTCTATTGTAGGTGCTATAATTTATTTAATTTATAGCTAATTTATTTGAGACATTTCTCATGTTTACAAATTACATCAATAAACAGTTTTGTGCTCATTGTTTTTCTTCTTTTAACTGTAACATTCGTAGAAATGGAATTCATGAGAGTGTGGGTCTTGTTATATTTTTAAATTTCCTTTCCATAAGAGTCATGTTGATTTATACTATTATCAACAGTGTAAAATCCTAACTAGTTTCCTAAAGCATTTTACTACCTGTAAAGGTTTCTAAAAGGTCCGCCGAGCAGTGTTTAGGGAGTTTGGAGCTGGAGGAGATGGTAGGAGGGTGGTGGAGGTAATGAAGGGGAGAGGCCAGAGAGGACAGCCGTTTGTCCCTGTGCCTGCCGTGTTGCGGTCATATTTCCCTGCAGGGGCGGGTTGAAAAGACTGAGTGGGGCCTTTTTCAGGCTCAGTAAGGTAATGTGTCCTGAGTTGAGTGGCGGTGAGCACCAGGAGAGCAGCCATCAGGTGGTGGTGATATATTTTCCCAGAAGTTACATTTCTTTATCTCGGAGAGTAGGAAGCCTACCAGCCATTGTCGGTGCGTGGTGTTCACACATGGGTGGTGCCCAGGGTGTTACGGGCAGCAGCTGAAAGTCTGTGGTTTCTCATTTCATAATTACGTATTTACATATAATTAACAGATGTGACAGTTCAAACAGCACAGGCTGTCATCTCCGAGTGAGTGCTGTCGTCAGAGGCCGGTGCTAGGAGGGGATATCGCAGGACGGATTCATTTCCCAGTGGGCAGAAAGAGCCAGGCCTCGGCCTCCGCACGAGTCTGGCCGTGCAGATGAGCACGCGTGAGACAGTGATTCCCACGGGAAGGCTCTTCACTGAGTTTTATTCCTGGTGGTGGCATCAGGATTTGTTTGATCCGTGGCAGTGGAACGTGTGTGATTCTCCGGCCCCCTCCCCCCGCACCTGCTGCTGCGACGCGCAGGCGCCCTAGTGTCTGAGCTGGTGCAGGGAGAGCGGGAGGGCGGCCGGGAAAGCCCTGCTGTGACTTCTGCAGATTGGCCTTTCTTTTTTTTTTTTTTTTGCAGTTTTTGGCCGGGGCTGGGTCTGAACCCGCCACCTCCGGCATATGGGGCCGGCGCCCCACTCCTTTGAGCCACAGGTGCCACTCTACTTTTTTATTTTTTTCAAAGAAATGTACACTTAGCAGGGAAGTTGGTTGAACTAAGAGCCTGCAGAGCTTCGGACTGGGACTCGGACATGCTGGTCCTGATTCTGCCACCTAGCTGGGTGACCTTGGGGAAGTCGCACAGAATCAGGGGCTGGACGAGATGGCCCGCGGCATTCCGAGGGTCTTAGGGAGCGGGGACAGACACAGCGGGTTTCCATAGGTGCGGCCTGTGGAGAAGGCCGGCGGCTGCGACCCGGTCGCGGTCGGAGTGTCCCAGACGCTCCCGCCCGGGCTCCCGTCGGAGCGCCGCGCTGGCTCTACTGCGCATGCGCAGCAGTCGGGCGCACCGGGAGGGTCCCCACGGCGCCGGCGCTGACACCGCGGGCACAGCCCGCCCCTGGTGGCCGGCCCGGGAACGGCAGCCGTCCCGGGAGGTCACCCTGGAGCAGCAGCGCCTGTCCGAGCTGTCTCAGAGCAGCGGCCGGAGAGGATTGGACGGGGCCGGTCTTTGTCGGAAAGTCTCCTGTCTCGAGACAAAGTGAAACGTCGCCTGTCCTTTGTTTCGTCCGGAAGCCTGAGCGCGCTGCTGCCCCCGCTGCTGCCCGCGCCCTGTGCCAAGAGGAGGAGTAGGGAGAAGTGCATCACCCTCGCCCCCGAGAGTACTTTGAGGGTTGGCCTTGCAGGATCTGTAGTGTTGCTTTGCGGACTTGGGGTCCTTTGTTTCGAGCAGAGCCCTGAGACGGTTGGGCCTCAGCCCCAGAACTCGGCGGCCCTACGGTGGAAGGGCCCGGCCTGGGCGGACTTAGGAGCAGTGTCGGGGCCTGGGTGTGAGCCGGACGGATACAACGGAAAGCAAAAAAGGGAACAAAACTTGGGAGTTGACGAGTGGTCTCCTGAGCTTGGGTGGGGTGCCTGGGTCAGCTACAGAGGGCAGCCCTGCCCTGCCCTGTGGGCTGGCGCTTCCCTCTGCTGGGCAGCTGGCACGGTTGTGGAGGCTCCAGGGGGAGGAAGTTACCTCTCCAAATTGGCTCTGGCCCACTGAGCACTTTTGGGTGAGCAAAGAATGAATGAATGAATAAACAAATGAATGAAAAGGCCCAAGAAAGGGAATTCCTTCATGGAGAAAAATAAACATCAGCGTGGTCTGTGTTAGGAGCAGTCCCCACACTGTCCATGTGGCAGGTTGTAGGAACCCAGTGGCCTTGTGAAAGAGTGCTGCGGGCCGCAAGGGGCATCTTCCTGATGTTCAAGGGCAGAGGAGGCATCACCATCCTCAGTTTCCAATTTCTTGGGGGCTGCATGGGCTACAGTGTGGCCAGGATCTGCTCACACACAGAAGGGCTTAAAAACAACCCAGATGGAAAGAAGTGTGCATTGGGGGGCTGCACGGAACGCGAGCCAGCAGCCATACAAGGTACAGCTCAGAAATAGCAGCGCATCGCCTGGGGTCTGATGAGCTAACGTTTTAATTCTGCTCTGACCTCTTCCAACTCGGAGCGTTACTTGGCACGCCGCAGAAACACTCCTTAGGATTCAGGACCTGACAGCCCATGTTCCCCAGAAGGCAAGACTTTCTCAGCAAGGATTGTCTGAGGAGTATTGTGGGCCAATTCCCCTGTTCCCCCAGGTTTCCTGGGATTGTCCCCCAAATGCAGGATTAAAAATGGGTGAAAATACGATTCAGATTGTTGGCGGGTATTTCCAATCACATTTCATCCTTCAGTGTCTGAAGAACAACGTGTGCCTCTGAATTGCCGCGTTTGTTTTTCATCTTTTGGCTTTTAGAGCTATAGTTTTAACTAAGAGATCCAGATCACTATTTTTTCCTTTCCTTGATAAATATGTCTTGTTTGCCTTTTGTTTGTAGATTCCAAAATGTCTCTATGACCCTTTCAAATGTGAATATAGCGATGATGTCTCTGCTGACAAAGTCTGAGGCCCCAGTGCCGTCCCGCCTTGCCACCCCTTGGGAAAGAACAGCTCTGAGCAGCTGTGGACAGCGGCTTTGCTCTACTCTCTGGGCAGTTTCCTGACTTTGTCTTTTATCTCCTAGACATTTTAATTGCAACATCACATTTTTCATGTCCAAGAGTTTCATCTTTGAATGATCTTTTAAAATAGCATTTATCTTTTTCTTTGTGGGTATAAATACCTTGTATTTCTCAGCTGTTTATTTTTTAAAGATTTAAAGGCAAACCGAAAGCTCTGTTTGTACGGGGGGTTTTCGACTGGAGTACATGTTGCCGAACATCAGAAACTATGGGACGTTTTTGTTTTTTCTCTGACCTAGAGCTGACCCTCACAGCTTCTGTGTGTCCTGCTCGGGGTGACAAGCACCTGCCCTCCTGTCGCTGCACCTCATGATCAATATCCCAGGGAGTAAACGTCCCTTCTCCTCCCAGAATTCTGGAGGCTGTCCCTTGATTATGTGCCCTGGGGAACCAAGGCTATGTTCTTGTGCAGCCTTTGAACTGATAGTTTTTGGCCTTGCCCTCCAGAGCTTGGTAAATGTTGGGATTCTGTGGCTTGAATTGACTTGTCATTGGCTTCCCTCCCTGCGGGCACTTTGGTTTCAGCATCTCCATTTTCAGGAGCTGCTCATCTTCCTCATGCACTGATACCACTTGTCAGGTGTTGTCTCTTCTCCTACCTCTTTGACATTGTGAATGTGTATCTTTTATTTTTTAAACCATTTTACGGGGATTTTGGCAGGGAGTGGATTTAAATGCTTGTGTTCCATTTCCAATGTGTAAGTGAACCCTTATCCCAAGCAGCTTTAACAAATTAACAGAGAAAGATCTGAGACACAACCTTTATATGATTAAGCAAAATTTGGAGGTTATTATCTAACTATCAGATTCTAAGGAGAAAATGTTAGAAATGCAGAAATTAGAATTTATGCGTCTTACAAGGTGATACCTAGAGAAATATTATGGATCATGTGTGTTTTGAGGGCCAGGTTCACAACATTAATTCTTGTTCTACCCAAGCAATGTGGTGTGTTAACATACTTCTCTAGATCCTCTCAAACTTTCCATATTTTTAGAAATACAGGTTCTATGAATATGCTCATTCTAGGTTAATTATTGTATGTATGTGGGGTGTGTTTCTAAAACATTTTACCCTACTTCTTTTCTTTCTATGAAAGCAATGTAATTTCGCTACAGGAAACATTGGTAAGAAATAGAAGAAATATCCTCCCACCCCCTCCCCAAGTCCCATCAGCAAGAAATTTCTCCGGCTATCCTCTGGTCTGGGGTTCCCTCTAGGGTCGGAGCTGGCACTCCTGATCTTCATGGCTGTATCCTCATTTTTTCTAGGACACCGGGGTTGGGAAATCAAGCATTGTGTGTCGATTTGTCCAGGATCACTTTGATCACAACATCAGCCCCACCATTGGGTAAGTTCCTGAATGTTCTCCTTCTTCACACGGCTTATTTTCAGAGCACTCAGAGAGGTCACTTGGACGGTGCCCAGGCCTCAGCCAGCGAAACTCAATCCTTAGTGGAGTCTCTGATGGAGAGTCAGGGACTTCCAAGTGTACGTCCAGGCTATGGTCCCAGCTAACCTTCCTCATGCCGCTGCCCAGGCAGTTCCTTGACCTCTGAGAGCATTATTCCACAAATCGTGTTGGCTTTATGTCCAATCAGAAGATGATACACAGGGCAAATCTCTGACGTTTCGCTTTAAGTTGCCTGCTGGTAAATCCTGGAATGCCATCTGCCCGCATATGAGAGCAGTCTGGGCAGCCTGGGGAGCAGATTGATTTTCCTTTTCTGGATCAATCTAATGTCAGCATTTCCACTCTCATGCACGGGGAGGGGCAGAGATGGCTCATCCAACCTCATGCTCCTGACTGAGGAGTCCACGGCATTTTCCTCCCCATCTCCCCTTCTCCCCTTTTCTCTGCACTCTCTGGCTGGTTGTGCTTTTGCAGGTTCATTTTTACACTCTTAGAAGTTGGCCTCTCTTATTTTCTGGAGCATGGTTCGTTTTCCTCAGAAGGGAAACAGTGTGTCTTATATCTTGGGAAACCTGTTGTATTGTTTCGGACTGGGGAGGGTGTCTGCATCAAAAGTGGAGGAAATGGAGGGTGGGGAATAAGTAGATGCTCAAGAGTACTTGATTAATAGGTCAGAGGCTGGAGTTGTATAGTTTGTAGTCAGGAAATGGCTCAAACATGATCATAGAAAAATGTTATAAGAATTATAAAGAGTCTGAGGTTTTACCCTGTTTGTGGCTTGCAACTTGTTAACAGGTTAACAATCATAACTTGATAGCCTGCTTCAGTTTCATGGATGTTGGCAACAAATAGAGGACTCTTGAGTTAGAGACTGAGGTAGTAGCAGTACCCAGACTTTTAGGATTATATATTGGTTTCTTGAGCCCACATTCCCCTGGGCTGACATGAAGAATTGGACTACACCCCATATGTGGTGGATTTCATTATAGGAGTAGAGCTGCACATTTAGAGAACCCGAATCTTTTCTACTGGGCGGTCAGTATGCCTGTCCTCAGTTTCAGAGGGAGACTGCCTGTCTTTTCCAAGGCTGCTTGCTACATAAGTTGGACATCTCTAATCCAAAAATTTGAAATCTGAAAAGCTCCAAAATCTGAAACCTTTTGATGGCCAATGTAATGCTCAAAGGTTGTACTCAAAAATTGAAATTTCGGATTTGAGATGCTCCTCTGGATAAGAATAATGTAAATATTCCAAAATCTGAAAAAAATCCAAAATCCAAGGCATTTCTAGCACCGGGCATTTTGGGTAAGGGATTCTGTATACAAACATACTTGAAAAAAGTCTGAAAGAAAGTGTCTCTGCTTGCAAGATGTGCCCAGTGTCTCCCAACATAGGTACTTAGGTAATAAGTACAATGTTTATAGAGGAAATTCCTTTCTTCCTTCTCTGGGATCTGCGATTTTTTGCATGTGTTTTGATAATAAAGGCAGACCCACATGAGAATGATTAACTGTGAAGCCTGGTTCTGGAAGATGGAGGAGAGATTTTCACCTTCTGCTTTCTAAACTTTTGTTTAAAAATAAGAATGACAAATCTGTATTCCTTTTGTAATGACTTAAAAAAAAAATAAAAAGGTAGTGCATAATTGTACCACAGATTCTGTTCAGGACATGAGAAGATTAGGCATAGCTGTTTGCATCATTCTGTCAGTAATAGATGTGCCATTTTGGTCACTATCTCGTGGCCAAAGGAAGTCGAGATGCCAACTCGGATTCAAGAGAGGGGAAATAAATACCATCTTGTGGTGGGACAAGCCACTTGTGGGAGGGGAGAGATCATGGGTACCATTTGTGAGATAATAAAACACAGGTGATAGTACTTTGTCTAGTAAATACGTTTTTGTGGGCTTGGGTTTTGAAAAAATTATGTATGACAGTTGACCCTTAAACAATATGGTGTTGGGGCACTAACCCTTGCCCAGTTGATAAACCGCGTATAACTTTTGGTTTCCCCGTAACTTAACTACTGCTTTGCTACTGTTGACCGGAAGCCTTTCCCATAACATAAACAATCAATCAACATATATTTTGTATGTTATGTATATCACATGCTGTATTCTTACAGTAAAATAAGCTAGAAAAAAGAAAATGTTACGAAGAAGAGCATCATTCAGGTTTTCTTGTCGTCTTCACCCTGAGCAGGTGGAGGAGGGGGAGGGAAGGGGGGGCTGACCTTGCTGTCTCAGGGGTGGTAGGCGGATGAAAATCCAAAGTGACCCGCAAGGTTCAAACCTGCACGTAATTCCAGGGTCAACTTTATATGGAAACTCTCTGTACTTTCTGCTAATTTTTCTGTAAATCTAAAACTGCTCTAAAAAACAAAGTCTATTAAAAATTTATGTCCTAGTTTTTAAATTTTTAATGCTCATTATGAAAAAATTCAGATCATGTCTTCATTGCAGCCATCATCCGATTTCTTTTCTGAATGTATTTATCTTCATTCGTTCTTTGCGAGGTTTTTGTTTCTAGTCTTTACCTTAAACATTGTTATTGTAGTTAAATGTTAAGCCTTTTTAATTTTGTGAAGGCAAAAAGTGGAAACCTAATAAACACATGTAAATGTAAAAATAAAATATAAAAAAAAAATTCAGATCATGTAAACATGTATATAGTAAAAAATGAAGTCAGAATTTTACTGGCTCTCTGATCCCGTATTCTTCAATTTCTGTCTCCAATAATTGAGACAGAATGAAGGTGCATGTTGCACATGTGTCTCGCATCTTCTCTGGCTATGCAGGTGTGCAGACAGATCGTGTGTGGAAATGAGAGCCAGCACACGGTACTGACGTGCTGTGGCACGTATTCGTGTGTAGCCTCAGTTTGCAGGGGGGCTTTCGTGTTCTTCGGTTCATGGCTGTTTGTGCATTTCCTTGACAGAGCTAAGATTGAAGTCTAATTTTTATTATAAAAGTTCATGTTCACTCTTAAAATATATCCCCCGAACACAGAAGTCATAAAAATAGGAATTAGAGGCTCGGCGCCTGTGGCTCAAGCGGCTAAGGCGCCAGCCATGTGCACCTGAGCTGGCAGGTTCAAATCCAGCCCAGGCCCACCAAACAAAAATGACGGCTGCAACCAAGAAAGAAATAGCCGGGCGTTGTGGTGGGCACCTGTGGTCCCAGCTACTTGGGAGGTGGAGGCAGGAGACTCGCTTGAGCCCAGGAATTGGAGGTTGCTGTGAGCTGTGATGCCACAGCACTCTACCCAGGGTGACAGCTTGAGGCTCTGTCTCAAAAAAAAAAAAAAAATTAGGAATTATACTGTATATGCAGTTTTTTAACCTTATGTTTTCTACTTATTTCAAACATTTTCTTATAATGTCACATAATATTCAAAATAATGATGAACATTATCTTTTTTTAATTATAAAAGCATTATATAGTCCTCATAAAAAATTAAAAATAAAGAAAACCATGAAGAAAAGGATAAAAATTACCCATAATCTACCTCCAGGAGGTAACTGCTGTAAATATTTGGTGCATTTTCTTCCATTTTTTTCTTGTATATGTGCATACAGCTCTATGTGTGTTTTATTCTGCATTATTTGTGAACTTCCTGCCAGTAAATAGTCTTTAAAAACAATGTTTTTAATGTTTGCATTTTCTGTTTAAGCCAGTTAGGTTATTACAAAACTGTTTTATTTATAAATAAACAGTTTTGTGCACACCTCTGATTATTCTTTTAATTTAGATTGTTAGTAATGGAATACTTTAGTCCCAGAATAAGAACATAATTAAGGCTCCTGATGGATATTACCAAATTGTTTTTCAGAAAGATTGTCCAAGTTAGCTATTATTAAGTGATAGGCACAGATTTCCTGGAAGATGGAGTAGTTGGAAAAAGCTTGACTGCGTTTCCCAAAGCCAGTCGGTTGAGTGGGCTTTTAGATTCATTTTGTTTAGCCTTTATAGTACTTTAAAGATTTTAAGCCAATATCGATGAATCAGGAGAGTTTTACATAGTAAACTTGCGTTTCTGGCTTTTCTTGAAACAATCCATGGATTTGGAGCCCCTGGTGCCTGTGCCGGTGGTAGCCCGCTGGCACTGAGCCACGGCTGCTCCGCCAGGGTGGGTTGGTTCCGTCTGCTTCACATCATTCCCACTGGTTGTTGCTACTGTTATTTGCATCAGCATTACTTCCACACCTAGCCTGCTGCACGCATTTATAAGTCCTGCCCGGTTTTGTGGACATTTCAGTTCACGACCTCCGCACAAGTGCCTTTCACAGTAACCTCTCTGGCTTGCCCGCCATCAGAGCCATTTAGGTGACTTGTTAGGCATACACAGCACTGAGCAGCAAACTTACGACTCAAAGCAAGTGAGTTCACTCTCAAAGCTCACCCTTGTTCCTCCCGCTGGGATCCCACTCTCACTGGGAGAGGCCATAGGCTGTAGAAAGCCACTCTTGCTGCATTAAAAGAGTTCATTCTTAAGGTCTTTGTGACTCACCTGAAAAGTCTTGGCTCTGCTGTTGAAGCAGATTGTGTTGACATCTTGAGTGTGTGTGTCTCCCTTCCTGCTACAACTTTTGCAAGAAATCATGTTACTTCTTGGCCAGATTTTCGTTGTCACAGATGAAGTCAGTTTGGTACTGCCCATGTGCCCTGTCTCAGCTCTGTCTATACGGAAGAAAAGACAGGTGAGGTTCTTAAGATCGAAGCCTAGCAAAAAGACTGGAAGAAAACCAAGCAAACCCCAGTCATCCAAAAAAGCAACGACTGTCATATTCCTCATTTGAAATATTGATACTTCCCTCTAGTGCCAGGAAATCAGGGACACGGGAAGGTATGTGTGTCTGCTCCCATGAGGTAGGTGTTCCTGCTATTACCATAGCTGCTTCTCAGCTCACTGTGTATCAAGGGGTATTTCTAAGGTTCCCATTTCCCTACCTGGCCTTACAGCACCCCTTTTATCGTGCAGAGTAGGAATTGTCCCCATTTCACAGGGGAGGAGACTGAGGCTTTCTGAGTACTCGTTTGATTAAGTCGGACAATGGCAACCTCTGTACTCTGTTTCTGATGCCTCTTTGATCAAGAACAAGGCAGCCTTTTAGGACTCAGGATTTTTTTTCCCTTTTATCTGTACAGTGAAAGGGTTATTTTTGTTGGACCTCTATGATTCTTTGATTTTAAAGGCATGAAGTTTATTTTCCAAACGTGAGGAAAACTTTTTAAAGGCCCGGTTGATGCGTTATTTATCCAAGTGCCTAGGATGTATTGAAGAAGAAATGAAAATCTGGCTAGCATCACAGTAAAAGAAAAATAAACACACAAAAATAAAATATTGATATAATTGCATAAAATTTCCAAATACTTTCATGGAAAAAATTTCATGAACAAAGTTAAAGAGCAAATCTTAAATATATATTATTATAATAATTAAATACAAAATACTCAAACAATGAAAAAGTAAAGGACGAACACCCCAGCTGACAAGTACGCAAAGGTCATGCGTTGGAGGTTTACAAAAGAAAAATACAATAGACATTGATTATTAAACATTAAAATGATGTTTAAGCTTCTAATGAACATGATAACACAGGAATGGGACATCATCTTCTACCTCCCATATTGGAAAAGATTTGAAAAATTAATAATGTTTGGGAAGAGGCCATCTCTCACACACTGCCAAGAGCATGTAGGTGCAACCTAAGTTTGGCATCTATAGCCAGGATTAGCCATATCTAGTTTTAAAAAGTAAGTCTAAGGAAATCATTGTACAAGAACTTTATAAAAATGTAAGTAAGAAAATATTCACCAAATCATTGTCCTAATAGTGAAAATAATAACCAAAATGTCCGTAATGGGGTAGTGAATGAATCTCTTACGTGGTTATAACACTCAGCCATCTTAGGTAATCATATTGATCTATATTCATAGAAATGGAAGGATGTCCACGACATAAAGAGCAGGAAAACAAAATCTGTGTGGAGTATGATCCGTTTTAGGGGTTTAAATTTGTATCAAAATAGTTTTCTGCAGACCTGGAAGTAGATCTCACAGAGAGGTCACTTGCAACATGGCCGACTTAAAGGTTTCTGTTACTTGAGGAGGAAGAAGAAGAGGAAAGAAAAGGCTCTTCCTCGGCGGCTTGATTGTCAGGGATGTGGCTGTAGCTTCCTGTCCGGCCAAGTGGGCAAGCCCACACCCTGCTCCGAGCGCTTTCTACAGGGACCTGGGGGTGGAGAACTGCAGGAACCTGGTCGTCCTGGCAGGAATCTTTCTTCCTGACCTAAATGTTGTCTTCATGTTGGTACAAAGGAAAGAGCTCTAGACTGTGGAGAGCCAAAGTGAAGACAGAAAAAACACCAAAAGGCCGAGAAAGTATCAAAGAGGTGACCACGATGTGGCTGCAGCTCAAACAGAAATAAATGCACATCCCTTGTTGTAATGGACACCACTCTGTCACCTGGCTTCTGTGAACTCTGTGCTTCCTCGTCTGTGAAGTACAGCTTGCCTAAATGTGTGATCAGGGAGTTACTCCCAAAGGGTCAGTATCCCACACAGTGTCACTGGAAAGACAGGACAGCCAGGACATTGAGGACTTTTGCTCCAGAGACATCAGGAGAAATGGACATGACTTTGAGTGTTGGGGAAGAGATGACGAAAGATATTACAGAGTGCCTGTGACCAAAAAGGGAGTCTTACTGCCAGAAGGACCAGCGTGATAGCTAATGTGAAAGGATGCAGGTACCAGGTAAAAATCAGCTTCGATCAGCTTTCTCTCACGTCTGCCTGGACTGCAGCTGTTTCAAGATGAAGGGAAAATTCATCAATGTAATCACTTTGAGAAATCTGTCACCGATGGTTACTTAATTTCCCCACCCTAAAGAATTTCTTCTAGGCTCAGAACCCATATTTCTAATAACTACGGGACTGATTTGATCTATTCTTCATTATACAAGAACAGTAGGCACATATCAGGGGAAAAAGCTCCCAAATGTAACGAATGTGGCAGAGCCTTTAATCCTGGCTCACACACACTGTACATCAGCTAATCCATTCTAGAGGGAAACAGTTTAAGTGTGATTTATGTGGCAAGGTAATTATTCAAAATATTAAAACTTGTACATCATTGGAAATTTCATACTAAAGAGAAACCTTCCAAATAATTTGAATGAGCATGGGCAAGTCTTTAGTCACAGTTCATTCCTTGAACAGCATCAGAGAATTCATTCTTGAGAGAATCCTTAGAAACACAGTGAGTGTGGCAAGCCCTTCATCATGAGTTCAAGCAATAATTGTCCCCAAAGACTCCGTACTACAGAGAAACTGTAATGCATGTGGCCAAGGCTTTATCCAGTTTCATGACTCACAACACACCAAAATATACATTGTTGGTGCAGCCACCCACGTGTAGTATGCAAACTGAGACTGCTACCCATGAATCAAAACTACGACACCAGGAGGCATGCAAGGAATAACTCCGTCTGCGATTCTCCAAAATTAACACTTAATATTCTATACTACAGAACAATTATAAATCAAAGTATTGTTAAAACTCCTAACATGATATATATCAGAGGTGCCAGGGTGTTTGGACATGAGCAATAATCTTTGGGTTATAAAATATTTTATACAATTATTTGGAATCTCTTGAAAAGGCTACTTTACTATTTATGATTTTCAAACTGAACTTTGATATACAAGGGACTAATGTCCAGATATCCAGAATATACAAGGAACTCATATTACCTGACAGCAAAAACAAGTAAATAAATACATACAAATCTATTTTAAAAATGAGGCTCTATGCCTGTAGCTCAGCGGCTAGGGCCCCAGCCACATACACCAGGGCTGGCGGGTTCAAACCTGGCCCCAGCCTGCCACACAACAATGACAACTATAATTATAAAAAAGAGCTGGGTGTTGTGGTGGGTGCCTGTTGTCCCAGCTACTTGGGAGGCTGAGGCAAGAGAATTGCTTAAGCCCAAGAGTTGGAGGTTGCTGTGAGCTGTGACACTACAGCACTCTACTGAGGGTGACATAGTGAGACTCTGTCTCAAAACAAAAAAAGTAAAAAATAAAAATAAATAATAAAAATGAGCAAAAGGGCGGGGTGCATTGGCTCATGCATATAATACTAGCAGTTTGAAAGGGTAAGGTGGGTAGAGTGCTTGAGCTCAGGAGTTTGATACCACCCTGAGCAAAATCGAGACCCTGTCTCTACTAAAAATAGAAAAAAATAGCCAGGTGTTCTGGTGGGTGTCTGTAGTCCCAGCTAGTTGAGAGGCTGAGGAGAATCAAGGTCCCTTGAGCCCAAGAGTTCAAGGTTGCTATGAGCTATGATGCCATGGCACTCTACCCAGGGTGACCAAGTAAGACTGTCTCAAAGAAAAAAAAAAGTTCTAAATAGTCATTTCTCAAAAGAAGACATAAAAATGGCCCACAAGCATATAAAAAAGTGCTCAACATCACTAATCATCAGGGAAATGCAAATCAAAACCACAAGGAGTTATTTCAGCCCAGTTAGAATGGCTATCATCAAAAAGACAAAAAATAAATGCAGTCAAGGATGCAGAGAAAAGGAACTCTTACATACTGTTGATAAATTAAGCACTGTATAAATTAGTATAGCCATCATAGAAAATGGCTTGGAGGTTTCCAAAAACAACTAAAATTAGAACCACCATAAAATCCAGAAGTCTCACTAAGTATTATCTAAAGGGAAAGAAATCAGTATATCAGAGTAATAGCTGCATCTCCGTCTCTATTAAAGCTCCTGTCACAATAGCCAAGATATGGAATCAACCCAAGTGTCCACCCCAAATAAATGGATAAAGAAAATGTGGTATATATTCCACACTGGAATACTGTTCAGCCATAAAAAAGAAAGAAGTCTTGTCATTAGTGGCAACATGGATGAGCCTGGAGGATATTATATTAAGTGAAATGAGCCAGGCACAGAAAGATCAGTACTGTGTATTTTCACCCTTATGCAGAAGCTAAACAAGTCGATCTCCTGGAGTGGAGAGTAGAATGCTGGTTACTAGAGTCTGGGAGAGGTAGGAGAAAGAAGGGTCGGGAGAGGGTTGTTAACTGATATAAAATTATAGCTAGATGGGAGTAAGCTGTGGT
Source organism: Arctocebus calabarensis (assembly GCA_963573935.1). NCBI lineage: Eukaryota > Metazoa > Chordata > Mammalia > Primates > Lorisidae > Arctocebus > Arctocebus calabarensis. The sequence goes on from CAUYON010078787.1 coordinate 33,525, forward strand.
GTGCTGTAGCACACCAGGGTGACCACAGGTAACAACTTACTATGTCTCATATATTGTCAAGTACGTAGAAGAGAACATTTTGAATGTTCCAAGCGATGGTAAGTGTTTGAGGTTATAAATTTGCTAATTGTTCTTATTTGATCATTACACATTGTATACATGTATGGAAATATTCTTCTGTATCCCATAAATATGTACAATGATTGTGTATCAACTAAAAATAAAAGGAGAAAAAGAACTGAAAGAATGAACCCCCAAAAAGTTGTATGAAAATTGCAAGGGGCCATATATCAGCTTACTAGCAGAGACTGTGGCTATGAGAGAGATGGCTGATTTTTTTTTTTTTCTTTTTTGAGACATAGTCTCATTATGTTGCCCTCAGTAGAGTGCTGTGGCGTCACAGCTCGCAGCAACCTCCAACTCTTGTGCTTAAGTGATTCCCTTGCCTCCGCCTCCAAAGTACCTGGGACTACAGGAACCCACCGCAACACCGGCTATTTAGATGGCTGATTTTTATTTCCTTCATTTTCAGTTTTTAGATTTCTTTTTTTAGAAGTATATATTGTTTTTATAATAGGAAAATAACACAGATATTAACATTTTTGGACTGTATTTGCACCTATCAGCAGTCTAGGCCGTGTATTTTAAGAACTTTTAAAGAAATAAAGGAATAAATATGGTTTTCACTACACTGGATCAGATCACTTAGAACAGTGGTTCTCAACCTTCCTAATGCCGCAGTCCGTCAATACTGTTCCTGTGGGTCGCGACCCACAGGTTGAGAACCACTGACTTAGAAGAATACTTAGAATTTCCATTTATGGCAATTGTAGGTTGATAATTAGAATCCTCTTACTGTTAGCCTATGGATTGTTGTGGGGGTAGTGTGGAAATTGAGGGGACATCCACTTTTCTCCTTGTGACTTCTGGCCTCTTATTTGTGAAAAAGAGGTTGAGGGAATATAATTGTGAGGAATGCTGTGGGCATGGCTGGATCCTGGGCTGGACCGGATGGGCCAAGCAGAGCCGGATGAAAGTAAGGAAAAGACATCCTGATCCTTTACCCCTAAACACCTCAACGTGCATCTCCAAGTTCACAATAAGGGTACTATTCTCAGACCTAGAACATTAATGTGATTTCATAATAATATCTCACGTGCATAATATGGTCCAAATTTAAATTTCTACAACTGTCCTTAAAATCTCTTTTTTTCTGAGACAGAGTCTTACTCTGTCGTCCTTAGTAGACTGTCATGGCATCACAGTTCACGGCAACGTCAGACTCTTGGGCTTAAGTGATTCTCTTGCCTCGGCCTTCCAAGTAGCTGGGACTACAGGTGCCCAACACAACGCCCAGATATTTTTTGGTTGTAGTTATTATTGTTGTTTTTTATTTTTATGTATTTATTTTGCTTTTTTTTTTTTTTTTTTGCCAAGGCCAGGTTTGAACCCACCACCTCTGGTATATGGGGCTGGGGCCCTACTCCTTTGAGCCACAGGTGCTTCCCTGTAGTTGTTATTGTTTGGTAGGCCCAGGGTTTGAACTCACCAGCCCTCTGTATGTGGCCAGTGCCCTAGCTGCTGAGCTACAGGAGCCCTTAAAATCTTGAAGACCCTAATCCAGGATCCAGCCAAGGCTCATATATTGCATTTGGCGTTCTTAGCTCTTTCCTCTCAATCTAGATTCTAGAAAAATCTCCCTGCCTTTTGTTTGCTTTTGGTAACATTGACTTACATGAAGCATTCAGCCCAGCTTGTCTTGTAAAATGTGCCACGTTCTACTTTTGCCTAATTGTTTCCTTATGATTAAATTCTGATCAAATATTTTTTGGCCTGAAAGCTGCCTAAGTGATATATCTACTTCTATTCCTTCACTTCAGGAAGGTTTTCATGTCAGATTGACCCACTATTGCGAATGCACGCTGCTTTTTAATGGATGAAAAACTTTATCTCACAGAAGAAAAGTCAAGGCTATTAAACATTCCTTGTGTTTTTACACCTTTCCTCAGAACAAAGAAAATGCTTATTGAGAGTAAATATACAAAAAAGAAATAGCAAGTGTTTTGTGATCTACAGAGACTTTAAAATCTTCCCTTCATATGGAGAAAGCGTAAATATTTGTTAAACTACCAGACTTTATCCTTGCGTTTGTGCGGTGGGTTGGGAAGATGTAGTATTGTGTTAGCCACTGCTAGTATGGATTCCTGGTAGCATGGCTATGTCTTACATAGCATACTTATGTAAGACAACTTTCCTTTTGTGCCCTTGAAAGGCCAAAACCATAACATGCCAAAATACCTGTTGTCTTTTTCACTTGTCACTGTTGTAAAAGTTTTTAAAATCCAAAGTTATATTCTTTGCTGGGATCTGGAAAGTATTATCGTAGAACAATTGAAGCTAACTGGTTTGGGGAACAGTCTTCTAAATGTATTATTATTATTATTATTGCAGTTTTTGGCTGGGGCTGGGTTTGAACCCGCCACCTCCAGCATATGGGGCTGGTGCCCTACTCCTTTGAGCCGTAGGCATTTTTTGGTTTTGTTTCTAAACTTATAGTTGGACTAAGAAAATCTAGAGTATTTTCTTTTGGGGGGCAAGACTGTACTAGTGGCTTGTCTCGTCTTAGTGGTTGCAGAGGACAGGGGCTGCAGAGTCTTGCTGAGAGGGGACACTAACTTGTTTGACTCAGAACCTTTGCAAAGACCCCGTGCAGTAACGTGGAGGTGCTGCCTCTCTTTTTCAGGGCATCTTTCATGACCAAAACTGTGCCTTGTGGAAATGAACTTCACAAATTCCTCATCTGGGACACCGCTGGTCAGGAACGGGTGAGTAGCGCTGCCGTTGGCTCTCTAGGGAGAAGAAAACCTGTTTCGGAAGGTGTCTTTGGGTCAGGCAAGACTCTGCTGGTTGCAAGTAACAGAAATCTAGCTTGAAATGATCTAGGCAAAAAGGGAATGTCGCCTGCAGCTCCGTGTAAAGTCTGCAGAGGCGCAGCAGGGCTGAGTCCAGCCCCGATCCTAACCCGGTGCGTGGTCCGGGGCGCCCATCGCTGTTTCGGGTTCTTTCCATGTAGTACAAGGATAGTTGCCTCTGGTTTGGCTTCATTTTTAGGCAGACCCAATCTCTCTCCTTTTCCCGGGGGTGGCAAGGATGACCCCCTTCGGCAAGGATGACCCCATTCAGCAAGGGGGTGGGGAGGACGCCCTTTCCTGCCAGTGGGAACACCTGTTAGCACCTGTGGATTCTCAGGGGCTGGGCCTCGGGGCGTGGCCCTCTCCCAACCAGAAAAGGGAGCCTGCAGGGCACTCTACTGCCCCCAGTGGCAAGGCTGGGTAATGCGTGGAGCCCTGGAGGCGCTCTGCTGCCCCCAGTGGCAAGGCCGGGTATTACACAGAGCCCTGGAGGTAGGGGCTGGCCTTCCCCTCGCCTGACCACACTGCCAGGGCTCGCCTTCCCCTCGCCTGACCACACTGGCTACAGTCAGGTAGGCGTAGTTTCCCAGGGAAAATCTGGGCTCTCATACTGGAAAGTGGGCTGATGGGTGCTGGGTTACCAGAAACGGCGATGACTTCGCTCTTATTTTTAATCTATTTGTGGAAAATATTTACTGACAGGATTATATGTTTTAGAGGCTCTCTTGCCTTTAGATTTTAAAAAGGGGAATATGAATACCATCACAAACTGCGTCTATAACAGGGTATTTGCATAAAAACTAGACTGTATATTATCAAAATCGAAAGGCATGGTTAGGAGCACAGAGATAACCAATACCTCATCTTAACTGGGAGCTTTCGGCCTGATCAAAACATTTATCAGAACTGGTGCGTATGGAGTAAAATTGCTTGAACTTCCCTTGTCTGATCCAAACTCAAATGTCACCTGCGTACATACCTGTTTGAAATGACACCTCCTTCTTTTGTTGCCCTGCTTCATTTCTCTCCACAGCTCTTATCTTCCAATATGCCATTGGATTCACTTACTGATTTTGTTATTCGCTTTCCCCCTGCCTTTCTAAAAGGAATAATCCAGGGTTCAGGATAATCCATAATTCCTAACTAATCAAGAGTTAGTTTCTATAATTTTCATTTTATTTAAATCTCCCTTTAAAACTAAATTTCCCACATTTGTAGATTAAGGCGTTTTAAACTTTTTTTTTAATTAGGACGAATCTTTTGTCCTACAAATGCTAACCTCCTTAGAACGTCTTCTATTTTGGTGCTACATTGAGAGCAGAGACTTTTGTGCACACAAGTGACTGCCTGGGGCACTTCTTTGGCTTATTAGTCAGCTATGCTAGAACATTTGTAAAATGAGGTGGCAGATTCAAGGAAAAATGTAGGCTTAGGAATCTCACTTCTTCATATATGTGTCCATTTTTGTGTTGATCTGCTTGGTTTTCATTTGGACTACTATTTAAACTTAAGCAGAGAGGTTTCTTGCTATCCTTTCTTCCTTTGGACGTAAAATAGTTTTTGCAGGGCAGTGCCTGTGGCTTACTGAGTAGGGCACTTGCCCCACATACAGAGGGTGGTGGGTTCAAATCCCGCCCCCAGCCAAATTGCAACAAAAAAACATAGCTGGGCATTGTGGCAGGTGCTTGTAGTCCCAGCTACTCAGGAGGCTGAGGCAAGAGAATCACCTAAGCCTAAGAGCTGGAGGTTGCTGTGAGCTGTGACGTCACAGCATTCTACCGAGCGTGACAAAGTGAGACTCTGTCTCTCTCTTTTTTTTTTTTTATTGTTGGGGATTCATTGAGGGTACAAGAAACCGTGTTACACTGATTGCATTTCTTGGGCAAAGTCCCTCTTACAATCGTGTTTTGCCCCCAGAAGGTGTGGCACACACCAAGACCCCACCTCCCTCGCTCCTTCCCTCGAGACTCTTGTCTCTTAAAAAAAAAAAAAAAATAGTTTTTGCAGCTTCCTTTCATCAGCATATATGTCAATTTTACAAATAGCTGGCTTAGTGTTAGTGGTGCTGCTGCTTCTACTGCCAGCCGGTGTTTCCCGATGACTTGCCATGTCCCTGGACTGTTGTGTGCCCGCTGAGTGAACAGGTGCACTGAGCCCCCTCGACAGCTCTGTGAGGTAGAGACTGTTACTCCATCTACAGTGAGGCCACTGCACACAGTCACACAGCTAAGAAGGTGTGAAGCTGAAGCTTGAATCCAGCAGTCTGGGTCCTGAACTGGATAGTTTTGTTTTGGTGGAAAAATCACACAGAAGTCATACAGTTGAATGTAAAATCATCTAAACTCCCATCACCCAAATATTTCCACATTAGATCATTCTTCACTTATCTCTGTGTTGATAATCTTTATCAACAGGATCATGATTCTTTATAATCTCTTTCATTTGTAATTACAGTATCACTAAGGAGAGATGTCTGTGCAATCTAAACAGGATATCTGACATTTACTCACCTACACACCTACACAAATGGAATATTCAAGGAGTTGTCTGCTTTTGATGAAATTTGGCACCCTGCTGAAATGACTAGTGTAGTTTTTTTTCTCAAAGAATAATAGCAAATGGGAAATTTTCAGATGGTTATATTTCTCATTGTAATTGTTTTTAGAAGTTGATTGTTAGAGCTTATAGACATCGCGACTTCATTGATACATATGTACTTTTTAAAAAGTGCTAGGATTATATGTGCCAGGTATGACTCCATTGCAATATTCTTCCTTTATTTTTGGGAGAGGGATTTAATTTTGGATAACACTTTCAAGCGAGTGATTTGGGAATCTGGATTTATGGAGGGTGTGTGACTAGCAGCCACTTGGCCTTGGTGGTCGTCTAATCCCCCAACCTCGGAGGCCTGCTTTGGTTATCATCGGCTGTCCTTCCCTGGTGTCTCTTGGTGGGGCCTCACATCTCCCCAGTGCTGGCAGTTTTTCAGTTGTTTTGGCAGCTTGTTTTTGGTTTTAATTGTGCTTGTAATGATGTTGCCTAATGTTTGAGCTAAAGATAAATACTGGGCTGCTGCTTGTGCCTATTGCTGGTTGTTCTGTCTCATTAATTATTGGACTCAGGAGTCTTAGTATGCTTCCTTTTCTTTGTAGAAATCTACCCCGTTCTCCTACTTTTCATACTTTTAAATGAACAATCTCTTGGGGTTTATGATTTTACAATATAAAGACATTGATCTGTGTCCTCACGGGGGGATGATGCTTTGAGTTAATGACTCAATCAATCTGTTTATTTGTGGAGTGATTGCACCAAATTCTGGGTAGCATACAGAGTTCTGGTGAGTGCCCAGTACCAATTCTGTTTTACATTTATGGCATAAATTTGCATTCTTGAAAAGTTAGCTTGCCCTCTGGTTACTGCAGATCTGCAAGGATCCTCCTCCTCCTGTCCTTTGTAACTTAATGTTTATTCTTGACGTGCTCTTTGCACTTCGCCTTTTTCATCCTCTGTCATAGGTATCCTGTCTCCTTCTTTCAGTGAGTGTAATCAATCCAGAGGCTGCCTCTGTAAAAAAGTTTTAAAATGTATCCATTTTTCAATTGACCGTTGAATCCAATTTGTTAGAAGCTTAACATTGTTATTATTTGTGCATTTACTTTGCTGGCATCAAGAGGCCTGTGGAGGGGAGCAGGAATGCTGTTGGGTCACCGTCCATGGGGGCTTTGGGAGCTTTTCATTCTGTCTTCCCGGGGTGGGTAATTGTGCCATTTTCTGTTTCATGATAAGGAGTGAAGAGAACAGAGTAATCGGTCAGAGGGCACCTCTGGGAGGGTGTACCCAGGGCACCCTGCACAGGGGTCCGCAGGTCAGAGGGCTCCTCTGGGAGGGTGTACCCAGGGCCACACTGCACAGTGGTCCCCAGGTCAGAGGGCTCCTCTGGGAGGGTGTTCCCAGGGCCACACTGCACAGGGGTCCCCAGGTCAGAGGGCTCCTCTGGGAGGGTGTACCAAGAGCCACCCTGCACAGGAGTCCGCAGGTCAGAGGGCTCCTCTGGGAGGGTGTACCCAGGACCACACTGCACAGGGATCTGCAGGTCAGAGGGCTCCTCTGGGAGGGTGTACCCAGGGCACCCTGCACAGGGGTCCCCAGGTCAGAGGGCTCCTCTGGGAGGGTGTACCCAGGGCCACACTAAACAGGGGTCCCCAGATCAGAGGGCACCTCTGTGTGGGTGTACCCAGGGCCACACTGCACAGTGGGCCACAGGAGACGTAAAGAATTGATCTACCCTGCTCCATTCTAGAGCCCAGAGTGGCGATGTGAGGTGACATTAGTAAGTAGAACCGTAAAGAACACTAGTGTGAATCAGACACCGATCTTGGGGAAGTGAAGAATTGGTGCAGTCCCTGCCCTCTTGCTCTGTATTCCTTGGAGGGCCAACTTCTTCCCACCTGGAACTTTCTCCCGCTATCACTCTTCAATCTTTTCCCACTGAGCTGTGCTTTTACACAGCCTGTGAAGTGCCATCCTATACAAATTTCCTATTAAAAAACCTTAAACCATAGAGATATTACATGACTTTCCGTGGCTTTAAAATATATTTATTGCTTCCTCTGATGAATCCATCCCCATGTTGGAAAAGCATTTCTAAGCAGCGCCCAGTGTGGCAGCCATGGTGGAGGACCTCCGTTTACTCGTCTTCGGTGGGAAGCTCTTCCCCTGTCCCTCCCCTTTCCTGCTCAAAGCTTCGCTCTTGCAGCTTGTTATCCTCGTTCTCTGCTTTCCCCTGGAAGCAGGTGACTCATACTTTCCATCTTTTCTGGATAATTTATCCTGGAGTTATAATGGTTAGAAATCACATTAATGGAAAATGTGCTTTTGTTTCTGTGTTGACTGTCATTGTGTGGAGGGTTTTGAACCCCTTTTCTCTCTCTTTCTTCTTAGAGACAGAGTCTCATTTTGTTACCCAGGCTGGAGTGCAGTAGCCCACTTGTTGAAACTTCAAACTCCTGGGCTCAAGTGATCCTCCCCCCTTAGCCTCCCAAGTAGCTGGGACTATGGGCACGCACCACCATACTTGGCAAATGTTTTAAAAAAATGTTGTAGAGGTGGGGATCTTGCTATGTTGCCCTGACTTCTCTCCTACTCTTGGCCTCAAGTGATTTACCCATGTCAGGCTTCCAAAGTGCTGGAATTACAGGTGTGAGCCACCACACCCAGCCTTTTTTTTAAAAATAGTTTTGTTGAGATCTAATTCATGTACCATATAATTCATGACTTTAAAGTGTACAGTGAATTCTGTTGTATTCAGAATTGCTCAACCATCAGAGTAAGTTTTAGAACAATTTTACCATCCCAGAAAGCCCTATATACACTAGCAATGACTTCTAGTCTCAAGCTGTCGCCCTAGGTAGAGTACAGTAGCATCATCATAGCTCATGGCAACCTCTAACTCTTGGGTTTGCGTTGTCCTCTTGCCTCAGTTTTTTCTATTTTGAGTAGAGACGGGGTCTCATGGTCTCATTTCTCTCTTAGGCTGGTCTGGAACTCGTGAGTTCAAGCAATCCACCCGCCTTGACCTCCCAGAGTGCCAGGATTACAGGTGTGAGCCACCACACACAGCCTACATTGTTTTTTGAAAGAAAAAAATCCATCTTCACAATGGTATTCTTTGCAGCTGATTTAGTTTTTTTCAGCAATATCACTTAACGTATGATGAGGACTTTATTTCTTAATACATAGAGCTAAAGATAATGTGATGATATTTTGAAATCCACTTTCCTAGCTAGTATACAAACTTTTTTCCAACTGTCTGATAATTCATGCATTTCAGAAAACCACAGAAAATAATATAATAACTATCTCTATTTACATTACTCAAGTTTGTTTAATTTTGACTTGTTCAGTCTTGTTTATTGTCAAGAGTGTTCCTTGAATCTGGTCCCTGAAGAATGAGCCCTGTCCGCGTCCTCCAGGCACTGGCAGGGTGATGGATACCCTCAGGAAATTCGGACCCCCATGCTGCTTAGCCACACTGCTCGTTTCGTTCACCTCCGTCAGCTTAATTCTGCCAGCACTTACCAGTCTGCCATGGCTTGACAGGTCAGGTGACCGAACACCGCACTCAGAATGCTGGGTGCTCCATGCAGAGCTGTGGCAGAAAAGCTGCACCTCAGTGGGTCCTTGAGAAAACAAGGGAATTTGGTATCAGGTATCTGAGGTCAAGTTCAGTCTTTGCAAACATCTATAGAAACTCCTCCGCTCTCTTTCCCTCCTTCCCCAGGCCCCAACGTCTGTGGTTGAGCAAGTGGTTCACTATTCATAGGCTGCTGCTAACGTCAGAGGAAACCTTGACCTTGGAAGTCCTTGAAGGATGGGGCCTCTTACAGCTCAGCGTAGCTGCCCTCTCTGTCCTCTGTGTGCCCTGCAGTCCTTAGTGATACAGGCTCGGCTACAAAGTATCGCTTCCAGCCTGCTGTTAGAGAGGAATTGCTTCACCCCCCACCCCAGCCTGCCATAGAACTGCCCCCACTGAGAGAGGGGAGGGGCACATGTGTTTTCTCCCCCCCTGTTGTCCCTTTCCCAAGAGGACTGTACTTTCAACCAGCGAGTCCTGGGATCCTGGCCAGGGAAATATTCCCTCCTGTCATACCCCAACAACCCTCCCCAAGGGGAAAACTGGGTGGCGGTGACATGGCGAGGAGACAGACCTGGAGCTTGAAGCTAGGGCTGATCCTGCTAAGGACAAAGATAAACAGCAGCCACGGGGAGAAGCCCCAGCGTCACCTCTGACCAGGAGTCTCACGGCCGTGGAGTTTCACTGATGTTTGAAAATTGGGACTGGGGCCAGGCGTGGTGGCTCACGCCTGTAATCCCAGCACTGGGGAGGCCGAGGCAGGTGGATTTCCAGTGCTCACAGTTCGAGACCAGCATAATGAGTGAGCCAGAGAAAAGACCCCGTCTCAACCACCAGGAAAGAACACACCGCAGGGCGTTGTGGCGAGCGCCTGTAATCCCAGCTACTTGGGAGGCAGCCGGCCCGCTCATGGTTACAAGGAAGGACCATGGGAAAACAAACAAAAAAACAAAACAAGGAAACTGAAAGCAAAGCCAGCTTGAAATAAAAAAAAAAAGAAAGAAAGTTGGGACTGGAAACTGCCAAAAGGAAAGTATGAGCGGATATCCCAGAGAAGCAACCTTAGCCCACAGATGTGGCCCCCATAACTGTCATGCTGTTTAGGGGTCTGTGTCCTTTAGGAAAATATATTTGTCCTCTGGGTGTCAGAATGCCGCTGGCAGGAAAGGAAGAGGACGGGCATGCCCGGAGATGAAGATAGATTTCAGAAGTCCTTTGGTTGGGAGGTGGCTGAGTTGGCAGTCAGGGGACAGGATGGGCCGTGGGGGAGAGGTGGCCAGACCCTGCACGGACCAGCTTCTGCCCTTCAATGGTCACTTGCCCTGCCCTAGGCCGGCTCCTGCAGGCCCTGCTTCCCTTTGCTCTGCAGGAAGTGTCACGCCCCTGCCCATCAGGCTGGCTTGTCCCAGGAGAGGCAGTGACCACACAGCTTCTCATTAGGAGGCACCATCTGTGCGCCTTGGGTGGAGGCCCAGTGTTCTTCTGAGTCTCAGGGCACAGGGCAGAGGTGTCCAGGGGCTCCCGCTGCATCGCAGGGCAGAGGTGTCCAGGGGCTCCGGCTGCATCGCAGGGCAGAGGTGTCCAGGGGCTCCCGCTGCATCACAGGGCAGAGGTGTCCAGGGGCTCCGGCTGCATCGCAGGGCAGAGGTGTCCAGGGGCTCCGGCTGCCTTTGTTGAGAGTTGAAGGAGCACCTCGCCTAGTTCTGTGTCCTCTGCTCCCTCCCCTGTGCTTGTTCTTTCGTGCAGCTAATTTCCCAAGTCTGGTTGAAACACAGGAGAAAGGGCCTCCTGTGAGTGTCATTCTCAAACAGGAAATCAGGCACGTGGACTGCATTTCTCGTTCCCAGCGGGGACAGCTGGAGTGTCCTTGGGGCACAGACGGGCCACTTGGACATACGCTGTATCCAGAGCAGCCCCTGGGAAGGTGCCCTCCCTCCACCCTCTACCCCATGACAAAGGACACTTTCTGAGATCAGGGACCTTGTTTGTCTTCCTCATCCTCTTGTTCCCTAATGTTGCTGTGACAGATTGCCACAAACGCAGAGGCTCGAGGTGGTGCACATATACTCAGAGTTCTGAAGGTCAGAAGGTCACTGGAATAAAATCAGAATTATCAGCAGGGCTGTAATCCCTCTGGAAGTGCAAGGGCAGCATCTGTTTTCTTGCCATTTTCAGGGCCTGCCCGCATTTCCTGGCTTGTAGCCCCTTCCCGCATCCTCGGAGCTGCCAGAGCAGCATCTTCAGATCTCCCTCTGTGACTCTCCTGCCTCCTCTGCCCCTGGGGAGGACCTTGCAGGCACCTTGCGCCCGCCTGGGGCCAATCCCAGCTGCTCTCCCGTCTGAAGGCCACTTGATGAGCAGCCTTGCATAGTCACAGGTGATGGGGATTAGGGTGTGGCCATCTGCAGGGGCACTATTCTGCTGACCACATTCCAGTTTCCCCGTTTCTTAGAACAGTGCCTGTCCCATACAGAGTATCAGTCGGTCCTGTCGAATGAATGAATACATGTGATATACTCCTGTACCTTCATTTTCTCATTTCAGAGAAGCAATACTGGAGTGGTGAAAGCATAGAATCGGGAGTCAGAAGCCCTGTGTTCAAGGTCTAGTTCCATCATATAAGGGCTATGTGGCTTTGAGAAATTCACTTAAACACTATGAACCTCAGTTTTCTCCCCCAGAGAATGGGAACCAGCCTATCTTCTCCACCTGCTTTCACATGGTTATTGATTTTTATAAACATTCTGAACCCCTGCTAGGGCCCAGAAAGAGGTTTGGGGAAGGCGGCAGTTGAGAAAAGGTGTGGGTGAAGTTAGAGAGGGGCCTGCATCTGTCTAGTGGCGGAGGTCCTGGCTGGGGAAGGCTCTGGGCAGGGGTGGGGTGCCTGGACACTCAGGGAGAGGCGAGCAGGCCGGGGGGCTAGAGAGTGGCAGGAGAGGGGCCTGAGAAAGGACCAGGGCAGTTGTGCCCTGGGCCTTAGACACTGCAGTATGGAGCTTGAACTTGGTATTATACTTAGTAGTTAGAAGGATTTGAATAGGAAAGTAACCCAGTTTGACGTACACGCGGTAAGTTAATATAAGGAGATAACAAGTGTCTGCTGTAAAGATGGCAGTGATGGGGGGGTCGGGGTGCTTGTGTCAGTGGCATGCTGTATTCTTGTGGGTATGCTGGAAAGTTTCCACAACAAAAAGCTAAAAATAAATATATTCTATGGCATATATAAGTAAACACAACCCAACAGTTAAAAACACCATCCTTCTGGAGACCGTGTGGTCGGCTTGGTGCAATATCTGAACACTGTCATGGAAGCTTTTGGTCTTCCAGTCAAGACAAGATGGACATTGTGAGACTGGAGGGAGGTGTGGCCATGGTGGATCCCTGGGCAGGGGCAGGCTGTGCGTGATGGCCCCATGGCAGACAGCCACGTACAGAGCCTGGGGCCTGCTGTGTTGGGATGAAGGAAGCCCCATGCTTCAGAGCGCGTCTGGTGGCATTTGGGTCTCTTCAGAGGCTTTCTCAGGGCAGCACAGCAAAGATGTGGTCCCTTCCCTGGCCTTCCTGTGACTGGGAGCGAGGGAGAAGAATGACCGGTCTTCTCTGATCCCTGTGACCCATCATGAGCGTTTCCCCAAATGCACAGAATAGGGGCTGTGCGTGCTGAGAAGAGGTGACACCTGCCTAGGAATGAGGTGGACGAAGTCCTCGACTTGTAGGAATTTCCACTCACTCGCCAACAGACAGGCGTGGGAGCCGAGGTTTGCCGCCTCTGGGCGTTTCCAGGGGTGGGCAAAAGTGCATTTCTACAGTCGATCGAATCCTTGCCTTCTGTTTCATATGTTATCCTGTTACCGGACCAAGAGGGTCTGGCCGCTAGTCACTGGCGTCAGTAGGTCCAGTAGGACTTGACTGGTCAGAAAACCACGATTCTGGAGAACAGTGAGAACCACCTCCCCAACTGTTCTTCCATTTCCAAAACCACAGTTTTATACTTGAAATTCAAAGCAAAGACCGTGTTAACTCTTATCTTAAACAGCAATAATCGGCATAACCCATGTCCCAAATAAACAATAATCAGCGCACATAACCCATGACCCTAAACACAATTCCATTTCAAAAGTTAATCTCCTAAATCAATAGCCCTAAACTGCTCCAGATAGACACTTGTTGAGTGTAGCTGGAGTTACGAAACAAGAATGGGAGGCGTGAGGTAACCCTGTTACTAAAGAGGGTTTGTACCACACCTTGTCAGAAAGCAGCCAGCCCCCCTGAAATCCGCCGCCCTCCGGGGGCTTTTGCCTTAACCCCTGGTCCCTGACTACTGAAAAGCTCTTTGGCTTTAATGATTCATTAAAAGGAAAGGGGAGGAAAAGTGGCGTGGGGAGAGAAAAGAAAAAGATTCCCATCATTGCAAAAGTAATGTATCGTGTTTAAAACTTTTTAAAGAATCCTTCAGAAACACAAGTATTGCTGTTATTCAGAAATCACCCTCATTAACACTTTGTCCCCCCGCTCTGTCTCTCCTACCGCATCTTGTTCTGTTGGGTTTTAGGACATCTGAGCGGCCATATTAACTAGGCCCTCCGCTTTTCTGGGAGAGAGAGGTCTGTATAAAAATGGGAGGCGTTCTTCTGAATGACACAGAAAGAACATTTAGTAATGTGTTTTTCCATTCAACTTCTGTCAGCTGAGAATGTTGTGAATTTCAGGAATTTTCCTCTATTCCTGCCCTCTTTGTTTGAATCCCAAGGGACCTAAGGCTCTTCTTGGCTTCCACCCTTGCCTCTCCCGGCCTTGGCCTTGGAAGGGTCAGAATTTCTGGTTGTGGGCTGGCACCTGGGGCAGAGTCAAGGCAGAGTCACAGGCCATCGTGTCTGAGCAGTTCACCAGGGACAGAGCGTTCTCTGAAAAATCACAGCACAAAATTCATCCCTGTGAGCTGCAGGATCCACTGCCAGACCATTCTGGCTTGGATAATTCTCATCCACGGAGGCAGAGCCCAGCGGGAGCTGTGCTTGTTTAGAAACTTCATGTAATTTCCACCACTGCTCATTCCTGACTTGCAGGATTTTGCTGCTTTGGAATTTATGATGCCACAAACCTGCACGTAAGGAATTTTGCTGAAGGCAGACTGGGTGGTCTGGAGGATTAGGAGATTTTCTGGACCTGCGCTTACCAGTGTGTATGTGTGTGGGAGACCTACACACCTACACACACAGAGGAGAGTGCAGGGGGAGAGAGAGAGGCACGTGTCCAGGGAGCAGCAGCGGGAGGTGACAGAAAGTTACCCCAGAGCTGGAAAAACCACTGTTACCATCTCTGGCCCCACCCTCCAATTCAACCCCTATTTCACAAAATACGAAAACCAGATAGAGTCAAACCAGGCCTCAGGACTCTGAATCTGGTTATCCTCACATTCTGCCCCTAAGGTGGGTCCTTCCCACACTATATCTCCACATGTTAATAAATACCGCTTGAAAATGAGTGGCAAATTCTGAGTTCAAATCAGAATAAATAGGGTTTTTAACTGTGGAAATTTTCAGAGCTTTTAGTGTATCAATAATACTTTGTAAACCTCCAAGGGAACATTACTAGTGTTTCTCAAATTTGTTTGGCTGAGAAGATTTTTTTTTCCAAAAAGTACCTCTAGGGCCTGGTATTCTGCAGAAGATCCTCAGGAAAATACCAAACTATGCCATCCATGTGCCACTTAAAGTTTTTAAAAACTTGGGTTTAGTTGCTGCCCAATATTCCATTTTGTGGCTAAAGTTTATGTTTTCATTCTTTAATGGTTAGGCATTAGGATTGTTTATAATTGTTCAGCATAATTGATAATTCTAGAATAAATTCTGGTTGCTTGGTGACCTTCTCTGATAATTCCCACACGAAGTGGGACAGTCAAATCAAAATGGATGAACCTTTGCAGGACTGTCAAGATGGATAGTCCAGTCGCCTTCCAGGAAGGTCTTGCTCACTTGTCCGCCTGCCAGTTGCTAGAGGTAGAGGCAGGGTTAGCATCCATCTGCAAAAGCTGATAAGTCCAAGGAGCTCAAATGGTTTAAAGAAGGCTATCCCCTTCTCTCTAACCATGTGGACATTCAGCCACTAAAAAACAAATAATCACGCTCACTGAGGACATAAATAGGCATTTCTTTTCTTTTCCTTTTTTAGAGATAGTCTCACTTTGTCGCCCCTAGTAGAGTGCTGTGGTGTCACAGCTCACAGCAGCCTCCAGCTCTTGGGCTTAGGTGATTCTCTTGCCTCAGCCTCCCAAGTAGCTGGGACTACAGGCACCTGCCACAATGCCCGGCTCTTTTTTTTGTTGTAGTTTGGCCGGGGCTGGGTTTGAACTCACCACCCTCAGGTATATGGGGCCGGCACCCTACTCACTGAGCCACAGGCTCCACCCAATAGGTATTGCTTTTGAGGAGACAAACTGGTTTTTTACAATTTCCTGTGTTGCTTCTAAATAATCAAGTGACACCTGAAAGTTATCTGAACGCTTTACTTTGCTCTTCTAGATACTTTTTTGGGTAGTTAGGGCAGAAGGGATTTTGAATTGGCATCTTTTGTGCTAATTCTCAAATAACCTTTCAAGGTGAAATTTAGAAATAAAGCGTTATCACCAACCTCCTATGAGTGTGGACGTTATTTCTAGAAGAGTCTTTTTTTATGTGAGCGTTCCATCCGTCTTAAGTCTGACCTCACAGGAATTGAATTATGTCAGGTTGAGTATTGAGGCTGATGCTGGGGCTTTTATTGTATATTCGTATGGGGGAAAGTCTAGGCATTGTAGGCTGAGAGTGATTTATCTTTTTGTCCTCCACAAATATTATCCTTTGGTCAATGCATTATTGGGTTTTAGAACTGAGAGGTGAACTTTTAACTCATTAAAACTCCCAAGTCCCCAGCAATGAAGTCATTTAAGTGGCTTCACCAACAGATTTATTTCAAAGTGATTCCGTCTGGAGGATGGGAAGAGTGAGTCATGCATTATATATGAAGATCTCTTCAATAATTCATGAGCCCCGCACAAGGTTCCGTTCATCGCGTTTTAGCCTAAAACGGATTCTACCTTAGAAGACATCCACCTGTGCACCTCTCTGTGCTTTAGTCCGTGATTATCTCCACTGTTGAGAAATACAGTTTGTACCGACTCTCCTACTTTGTGTGTTTGTGTGGACCACTCTGATATGGAGGCTATTGGGGGGGGGGATATTTTATATCATCGACCCAACAGGACACTTTATGTACACTCCCTACTGTTAGCAGAGCAAACTGCCTCAAAAATACATTGCTTTTACCTTCTTCTCTTTGGGCAGGAATTTCGATTTTGTTCTTTGTGTGTGAGGAATGGATTAAGTTGCTAAATATGGGAAGGCACTTGTGGCAAATGGTTGCTGTCCTGCAGTGCATTCTGGATGACGTGATTGTTTGGCAGGGGACAGTGGGTGGGGACACTGCGCGGGTCAGCGATGAACTCCTTGGTGCATCCCGAGCTGCCTCCAGCCCTTTCCCTTTTCTGAAAACCTCAGGGGCCCCAGAGTACTTTCTCTTCAAGGTGGGGACCAAATAGAGGATGGGGGATGTGCGACATTCCCTCCCACTCTGTCAGCAGGGCCTGGCTGGTGGCAGTCCCCATTGCAGTCAACTGGAAACCTAGGGAACCCTGTGGTTCAAATTCCCAAATATGATCATCTCAGTTTGGCAAGAATTAATCCAATGATAAGTATTGTGTGGGAAATAAAATGAATGAGTTGGGCGGTGCCTGTGGCTCAGTGAGTAGGGCGCCGGTCCTATATACTGAGGGTGGTGGGTTCAAACCCAGCCCCAGCCAAAATGCAATAAAAAATTAAAATTAAAAATTAAAAAATAAAAATGTAAAGAAAAAAATGAATGAGTTACGGTTTTGTTGTTTGCTGGAAAAGGATCTATCTTTCCTTCCTTCCTTCCCTTTCTCCTCCTTCCCCATGCTCCAATAAAAACAGCTGCTTTTCTTTTTTAATTTAGAGTTTTACTTATAATCATTGTAAAAATTCCCCCTGCAATACAAACTCTTACAAGGAAAATGTAAAAATCGCTGGAAATCCCACCATCATTTTGAGGGATCCCATCTTATTCCTGAGCACAGAGACACACTCCCACACGCGTTGTACCCTAAACTATATTGTGCTCTATGTGTCGCCTTGAGATGATGTTTTTCATGTGAAAGGGTTCCTATAAATAAAAGTCCTCCCCATCGTGTTATGGGCTCAGAATATTCCACTACATACGTCTATGTCTTAGTCAGCTTGGGCTGCTATAACAAAGCACTGTAGACTGGGGCGCGGGAGTGTTAAATGGCAAACATCTATTTCTCACAGTTCTGGAAGCGGAAAGTCCAAGATCAAGGAGTTTGCAGCTTCAGGGACTGGAAGGCCCACTTCCTGTTTACAGACACCACCTTATTGCTAAATCCTCACAGAGGTGGGGGGTAGGGAAGAGTGAAAGAAAAGAGACATCTAGTGTCTTCCTCATCTTAAAAGGGCACTAATCCCATTGTAGGGGCTCAGCCCTCATGATCGCTTCTAACCCTAATCACCTCCTAAAGGTCTCACCACCTAACACCATTGCATTGGGGGTTAGAGTTTCAACATAAGAATGTTGAGAGGAAATAAACGTTTATAACGTTATACCAATCGGTTCCCTTCGATGAACCTTTAGGTGTTTTCAAATTTTTGTTCCCGTATTCAACATAGGCATGTATTAATATTTTGGTGTGTGTGGTTATCATTACAGGGTATATTCCTATCAGTAGAATTGCTGGGTCAAACAGTGGACAAAAGAAGATGTATGAGCATACCTCCTCTCCCACACCCTCACCAACACAGGACATGATAGACATTCTTAGTAATAAATACCTCAACATTATTTTCCAGTCCTTTAATTCTAATTGAACATTTTTTTTTTTGTTGTTGTTGTTGTTTAAACACAGTGCCACCCTATGCCCCTGAGCAGAGTGCAGTGGGCGTGGTAACTCACTGCAACCTCTGACTCGAGCTTGTGGGCATCCCGCTGTCTCAGTCTCCGGAAGCCACTGGGATTACAGGCCGCAGCGCCCGGCTGGGTTTTTCCATTTTTTTCATGAGTCGGGGTCTCACTCTCGCTCATGCAAGTCTTGAACTCCTGAGCTCAAGCAATTGTCCCTCCTCAGCCTCCCACAGTGCTGGGATTACAGGCGTGAGCCACCGCGCCTGGCTTTAAAATTTTTACTGGTAACTTACATGTCCACCTCAGTGACTTACCTATACATAGCCTTTGTCCATTTTTTAAAATTGAGGTATCTTTTTCTTATTGGCTTTCAAAACTCCTCCAAAATATTTATTCTAAGTTGAAAAAAGATGCAAATTAAAACCAGCCCTTCTCCAAAATATACGTAAAATGCATATATTCTGAGATTAATGATCTGTCCCATTTGGGGCGGAATGATTCTAGTGACCAGTGGTACTTGCTTTGTTTACATTTGGCAGGAACGTGGAATGTGCTTTAGGCTGGCAAGAAGGCCCCTTGCATAGGCGAGCTGTCCAACCCGGGGGCAGCTGCTGCAGTGGCTCCTGGCTAACGGCTCAGAGAGGAGCCTGTGATCGGTGCCAAACCGGCCCATTCCCCTCTCCTTAGCTGACATCTTTTTCTTGCTGCTGTGTAATTATTCTAATGAGATTGTCCCGGGCCAATCATATGAGAGGAGTGATGATCAATGGAGGAAAGAAAATCCCAGGATGACAACATTTAAGATAAAGTTCGTTTTGTCCTTTGCCCAAGAGTAGTGTATGCACATCTGCAGTTGGGAAGGAAAGTGTATTATTTAATATGAACCCTGGAAAAATTAGGGGAATACTTTAGGGATTCTATAAGGATGATTATAGGGTAAAAATATTATTATATTTAATTTGGGATTGCATAAAAGCTGTTCCCCTTGGCCTAAAACTGTCCATTGTTCTTAAACAGTTTCATTCGCTGGCTCCCATGTACTACCGAGGGTCTGCTGCAGCAGTTATAGTGTATGACATCACCAAGCAGGTAAGGCCGCCTCCTTGGGAATCCAGATGCAATTCATGGTGGTTCCCTGGCTTAGACAGACCAACGCAGAGACCTTATGCTTGATCCTGCAGCGGCTTGGCACGCTAGTGAGTGTATTGCACCAATATGTAATGGCGTGTCTCACATTTATCTGCTAAGTTAAATAAACCGCAGTGACCATTCATTCTTAAAACTGACGGCGGAGGCAAAATCCTGCCTGCTAGTGCCATTGTCCAGAAAGTCAGCTTTTTAAGAAAAGGAAAATCATTTTTAACTTCTGCATGTTTTACAATTATATCATACGTATTTTCTATTAGTGTTTTAATCATACTCTATACTTAAAATGCCAAGGATAACATTTATGTGTATATAAGTAAATATGTGTGTGTTTGTATATATGCCATATAAACATAAATGCGTTTTTAGTTATGTTAAGGCTCTGGGATATCCATCAACAAATAGCTGCAGTGGTGGTTTGGTGACATTTGTTTTCACCCCTGAAAATCGAATTGTTTACTTTTTGATCTGGGGTGCTGACTCAGTGCATAAGACCATTAGCTTAATGACCCGTCACTATTACCTTACATGAGTTCCTGACCACTGCTACTTATATTGGTGTCAACCTTGGCCAGTTTCCTAGAGGACGGCTGTGAATGAAGGGCCAAAGGGAAGACCAGACTCTAAATATGTTTATTTTTTTCCTGATGTAGGTAAACATGAAGGCATCCTGTTATCCTTATTCAGCTAGAGTCAAGGGTATTGTTTAAATGAATGTTATTTATGGAAGAAATCACTAATCTGGTTTTCTTACTCAAGTTTCAATTTTAGAAAAGGAGGCTTTGATATAGGCTGTTTAAGTATAACTTAGCTAATGTTAACTTTGTGCCTGCATAGGCATAGTACGTTATCCTGTGTGACATTTTTCTCCTAAAAATATTTTTCTCCATTAAATTGTGCTGAGTCTGTATTTCTGCTTCGTTGGAATTCTGTATTGATAGGTCTTTCCAATGACTCATTTATACTTTTGGTTTAGGATTCATTTCATACCTTGAAGAAATGGGTTAAAGAGCTGAAAGAACATGGTCCAGAAAACATTGTAATGGCTATTGCTGGGAATAAATGTGATCTCTCTGATATCAGGTAAGATGCATTTACAAATTCTTTGTGCTTTTCGTATCCCATCCCTGAGTGTCTGCAGTTAAAGAGGTATTATGCCTTTGTTATTTTGTCTATTTTCAGTGTAATAATTTAATTGATGGCCATGCACTTGTCCCGGCTACTCGGGAGACTGAGGCATGAAGATTACTTGAGCCCAAGGGTTTGAGGTTGTTGTGAGCTAAGATGATGCCACGGCACTCAACCCAGGGTGACAGTGAGACTCTGTCTCAAAAAAAGGAAACCAAACTATTTTGTAGTATGCGTTAGAACTACTTTGCCACTTGCACTAGAATGCTTTGTAGTGTCTATTAGAACTACTTTCCACACCGTGGCTTCCATCAGGGAGAGTGGCTTGCTGAACTTCAACTGCAGAGCCTTGTGGATTACACATTTGATGATAGCTTTATCTGGCCTAGTAAGCTAGCTGCTTTACTAAATAAATATGTTATAAAAAAGGAAATAGTTCTGTTATCTCCATTCCCTCAGACATTTTATACTTGATTTTTATAAAGACAGCTACATCATGCTTCTGATTTTCCTAATCCAAATATGATTAAACCAAAGTTAAATAAAAAATGAAAATGGATCTTGCAGAAGCTCTTAACATGGCATTTAACAAATTGCTGTATTTCTTTGGGATTTCAAAAGCTTTATATCACATCACATCAGGTTGGTTTCTAATAACAGCCACAAATACCACTTAATCCCTTGTTTTTCTGGGGATTGAACAAATCATTAACTCCCCAGACTTGGTTCAGATATCTCCTCTCTTTATTATAATCTTCAAGCAGTTTGCTGGTCTAGTATTCCCAGGAGAGTTGATTTAACCTGTGTCATGGGACGGGCGCTGTGGGTGGGTGCTGAGAAAAGGAGCCGCTATCTCTAACACCTAATCCTGGGCTAATGGTGGAACTTTAAGAGGAGCATAGCCTCACGTGTTGTGGGAATGCTGATGGCCTAGGATTTAAGCAAAAAAAATGTGAATGGTATCAGGACACTTTGGTTACATGGAACTGAAATCCAATTGAAATTCATCTAGGATGGGTGCCGTGGCTCATGCCTGTAATCCCATCTACTCTGGAGCTATGATTGTACCCCTGCACTCCAGCTTGGGTGACAAAGCAAAACCCTTCCTCTAGCAAAACAATTAAAGAAAAGGTAGAAGTTCATCCTGGGGGAGGGGAATTTACTGGAAGGTACTGGCATCCACCTGGTGAACACAGGGCTCCTTTAGTTCTGGTATTTGGTGAGCTCCAGTGTTAGCTTCTGCAGAGATACTGGCCTGGCATTCTCTCTGGTTCAAGTCTAAAATACCCCAGAAGAATTTCTCCACATCATGACTTAGCTGGTGGCCAAGAGAAACTTCAGGTAGCACAACATTACCATGAAAATGAGAGGGTGGTGACCTCGGAAAGGGGCATTTTCTGGCCTGGCCAGACTACACGTCTATGACACGATGGCTTGGCTACCATGCCATCTTTCAGGGTGGAGCTCACCGTTCATGTGTGCTGGGCTGGCCTGCTCATGTGGGCCTTTGGGTTTGTGCCCAGCTTATGTGTGACTTTCCAAAATGTCCAGCTGACACAATCCCTCCCTCTCACTTCCAACCATAAACTCGCTGACAGCTTCTCTGTCTGTCCTCAGTAGGAGACAACCCAAGGCCATCCAGCTGCTGCCACCAGGGCGGCCATCACAGGGTCCCTGTCCCTTGAACCCAGACTCTGGCAGAGTCCTTTCTCCTCCGTGAGGTCCGAATGTGTCACCTTAAAACCCAGCAGTTGTGGCTTAAAGTGTGATAAATGTATCTTTTGTTTATACACAAAATTATTTTAGATGGCACTTAGTGAATCAAAGCAATAACTGCCTTCAAACCTCTGAGATCAGTGAGAAATGCTAGTTTGCTGCTAATACATTTTTATTTTTTAAACATTTATTTTTATTTTTATTTTTATTTTTTTGAGACAGAGCCTCAAGCTATAGCCCTGGGAAGAGTGCCATGCATCACAGCTCACAGCAACCTCCAACTCCTGGGCTTAAGCGAGTCTCTTGCCTCAGCCTCCCGAGTAGCTGGGACTACAGGTGCCTGCCACAATGCCTGGCTAGTTTTTGTTGTAGTTGTCATTGTTTGGCAGGCCTGGGCCGCCTTTGAACCCACTGGCTCTGGTGTATGTGGCTGGCTCCTTAGCTGCTTGAGCTACAGGCACCACCCAATTTTTAAACATTTAATACATTCTTTGGCGATAATTTGCAAACCTTAAAATTCATGTGTTTTAAGTGTACAGGTCAGTGAATTTTAGCAGATGTACATAGGAACTGTGGAATCATCGTCAACGTAATTTTAGAACATTTCTGTCACCTTACAACATCATGCCTGTATGCGGTCACTCTCAGCCTCCCCCTGTGTTTAGCTTCTGGTAACCACCAATCTACCTTTTTGTCCCTCTAAATTGTTTTTCTTTTGGACAATTTATATGAATGGAATCATAGGATAAGCGGTCTTTGTGACTGACTTGTTTCACTTAGTGTAACGTTTTTGAGGTTCATCATATTGGAGCACCAGTGTTTCATTCATTTTTATACCTCAATAATGTTTCATTATATGGACATGCTACATTTTATTTATTCATTTGCCAGTTGATATTTGAGTTGTTTCTACTTTTTTGACTATTATGAAAAATGCTACTATGAACAATCAGATACAAATTCTGCTTGGATGTATATTTTCATCACTCTTGGGTATGTACCTAGGAGTGGCGTTTCTGGATCATATAACTCTATGTTTAACAATTTGAAGAACTCACAGTTTACTGAAGTAACGATATCCTTCCATACTCCCACCAGCAATGTGTGAAGTTTTAGTTTATTGTTATTATCTTTTTGATTATGGCTATGGTAGTGGGTGTAAAGTTGTATTGTGGCTTTGATTTGTTTTCCTAATGGCCGATGATATTAAATATCTTTTCATATGTTTATTGGCCATAATTCAATATCTTCTTTGGAGAAACGTCCCTTCAATCCTTTGCCCAATTTCTAATTTCATTGTCTTTTTATTATTGAGTTGCAAGACTTCTTTGTATATGTATATGTATGGACATGTAGATACACATACATATACTATATATTACATTTTTTTTCTTTTTTAAAGAGATGACATCTTACTGTAACCTAGACTCATCACCAACTCTTGGCCTCAAGTGATCCTCCTGCCTTAGCCTCCCATGTAGCTGGAACTGTAGGCAGGAGCCACTGCACTCAGCTAGTTCTTCGTATTCTAAATACAAATCCCTTACCAGATACATGATTTGCAAATATTTTCTCCCATCCTGTGGGTTGTCCCTTCACAATCTTTACTGTGTCTTCTGAAGTATGAAAGTTTATGCTCCGTTTATCATTGTTTTCCTTTTATCTCTTGTGCCTAAGGGATTGGCTAATAGAAGATCACAGATATTTACTCTTATGCTTTCTTCTAAGTGTTTTATAGCTTTGGTGCTTACATTTAGGTCTGTCATCCATTTTGGGTAAATTTTTGTGTAAGATATGATATAGAGGTCCAAATTCTCATGGCCCCAGCACCATTTGTTGACAACACAATTTCTTTACCACTGAATTTTTGGGAAGCACTTTTGTCAAAAATTGGTTGTAAATGTGGTGTTATTTTTGTTTTTAATTTTATTCATTTCATTTATATGTCTGTCCTTATGCCACTCGGCACTATTTTGACTGCTGTAGCTTTGTAGTTAAGTTTAAAATTAGGAATTGTACATCCTCCAACTTTGTTTCATTTTTCAAGATTGTTTGGCTATTCTGGATCCTTAACATTTTCACGTGAATTTTAGGTCCATTTCTCAATTTCTACAAAAAAATCAGCTGACATTTTAATTGGGATTGTGTTGAATCTTTAGATGAATTTGGGTATTATTGCCAATTTAACAATATCAAGTCTTAAATCCATGAACATGACATTTATTTTCATTTTATTTAGGTCTTTGCTTTCTTTTATTTCTTTTGTTACATTTATTCCTAAGTGTTCAATTTTTCTTGGTATTGCAAATGAGATTTTTTTTTTTTGAGACAGAGCCTCAAGCTGTCACCCTGGGTAGAGTGCAGTGGCATCACAGCTCACAGCAACCTCCAATTCCTGGGCTCAAGTGAGTCTCCTGCCTCCGCCTCCCAAGTAGCTGGGACTACAGGCACTCACCACAATGCCCAGCCATGTGTTTTTTTTTTGGTTGCAGTCGTCATTGTTGTTTGGCGGGCCAGGCTGGATTCGAACCCGCCAGCACAGGTGTACGTGGCTGGCGCCTTAGCCCATTAAGCCACAGGCGCCGAGCCGCAAATGAGATTTTTTTAAAATTTCATTTATGTCATGCTCAATGCTAACATATAGAAATAAAAGTGACTTTTGTGCATTTACCATTATCCTTTGACCTTACTGAACTCATTTATTAGTTCTGGTCAGATTTTTGGCAAATCATCTGGAATTTTCTACATGTAAGATTATGTTATCTGCGAATAAAGACAGTTTTGCTTCTTTCTTTCTAATATGCGGAATTTTTTTTTCCTTGCCTAATTTTGCTGATTGGAACCTCCAATACAGTGTAGAATAACAAATCGGTCAGAGCAGATATTCTTGTCCTTTTTCCTGATCTTAAAGACAAAGTAGTTAGTCTTTCTCCAGGAAGTATGACGTTAGCTTTAATTTTACATAGATCCTCTGTCTCACGTTGAGAAAGTTCCCTTCTATTCCTAGCTGGTTTGAAGGTTTTTTTTTTAATCATGAACAAATGCTGGCTTTCATTAAATGCTTGTTGTCCATATTTTGAGATGATCTTGTAGTGTTTGTCCATTATTCTGTTAATATAATGTGTTATGTTGATTGATTTTTGGACGCTGAAGTAGCCTTGTATTTCTGGGATAAATGATGTTTGATCTTTATATATTGCTGTTTTCAGTTTGCTAGTATTTTGATAAGGATTTCTGTGGCTGTATTCATGAGGGATATTGGTCTGCAATTTTCTTTTCTTGTAAAGTCTTTGTTTGGAATTGGTATGAGGGCAGTAATGACCTGGTAGAATAAGTTGGTCAGTGTTCCCACCTCTGTCCTCTGTCTTGTATAAGAGTTTGTGAAGGACTGGTGCTAATTCCTCTTCAAGTATTATCTAATTTTTTCTGTAGTTCGTGGTATTTTCTTATGATTCTCTTTTTTCACTTTAATTCTATGATGTTGCCTCTTTCATTCCTAATTTTAGAAGTTTGTATTTTCTCTTTTTCTCATTCAGTCTAGCTGAAAGTTTGTCAATTTTGTTGACCTTTTCAAAGAACCAGTTTTTTTTTGTTGAATTCTTTCTATTGTTTTTCTGTTTTATTAATTTCCCTGCTAATCGTTATTATTTCTTTCCTTCTGTTTGCTCTAGATTTGCTTTTTCTCTCCTTTTGTAGTTTTCTAAAGTGGAAGATTAGCACATTTGTTTGAGATTTTCTTTCATGTAGTCATTTGTAGTTACAAATTTTCCTGTAAGCACTGCTTTAGCTGCATCTCATAGGCTTGGGTATTTTTTTTTTTAATCAATCTCAAAGTATTTTGTAATTATGTTCTAACCCTTTATTTAGTAGTGTTCTATTTAATTTCAAAATTTGTGAAGTTCCCAAAATTTGCCTATTGATGATTTTTATTTATTCATTTTATGTTATATTTATTTATTTTTTTGGAGACAGTCTCACTCTGTTGCCCTGGGTATTGTTCCATGGCATTATAGCTCACAGCAACCTCAAACTTTTGGGCTCAAGTGATTCTCTTTCCTCAGTTTTTATGTTTTTAGTAGAGACAGGGTCTTGCTCTTGCTCAGGCTGGTCTCAAACCCCTCAAGAAATTCACGCACCTCGGCCTCCCAGAGTGCTAGGGTTACAGGTCTGAGCCACTGCACCTGGCCTCTATTGATGATTTTTAATTTAACTCCATTGTAATCTAAGAAATACTTTGTATGATTTAAGTTACTTTACATTTATTGAGGGATTTTTATGGCTTAGTATATGGTCTATCCTAGAGAATGTTTTGTGGGAACTTGATGTCACTAAGTACAGTGAACCTTTCATAGCTGACCCTCCCCTACCCTGGCCCTCTATCTATACTGACCCCCTCCCTACACTGACCCTCTCCTTACACTGACCCTCTCCTTACACTGACCCCTCCCTACCCTGACCCCCTCCCTACATTGACCCTCTATCTACACTGACCCCCTCTCTACACTGACTCACTCCCTGCACTGACCTCCTCCCTACGCTGACCCTCTCCCTACACTGACCACTTCCCTACAGTGACCACCTCCTTAAGTTGACCTAATTTTCATAAACTGGTCATACACCATATGTACTCAGTGGAAGTTCCTTATGTTGAGCACTTCATATGTTGACCAGTTTGTTACAGTCCTTTGGTCAACTTACAGACCTTCTACTTTGTTTTTTTTCTCTCTTTTTTTTCATTAAATTGTAAACACATAGATGATGTATACATTAATGCATTTATGGGGTACAATGTGCTTATTTCATATAGAATAAGGAACGTTTACATCACAATGGTTAATACATATATATCTCATTTACTTAATTATTGTGTTAAGACATTTATACTCTATACTAATAGATCCGACATGTACCCCTGCATTATACACTATAGATGTGACCCCACCATTCACCCTCCCTCAATCTGACCTCCCCCCTCCCCTCCCCTCCCATCCCACCTCCTCCCTCCTTCATCTTAGACCATAGTTGTGATCTATTCTTCATATGAAAGTGTGAATGATTGGAAATTGGTTTCATAATAGTACTGAGTACATTGGGTATTTTTTCTTCTATTCTTGAGATACTTTAGTAAGTAGGATATGTTCCAGTTCCATCCATGTAAACATAAAAGAGATACAGTCCCCATCTTTTTTAAGGCTGCATAATATTCCATGGTATACATATACCACAATTTATTAATCCATTCATGGGTCGATGGGCACTTGGGCTTCTTCCATGACTTGGCTATTATGAATTGAGCTGCAATGAACAATCTGGTGCACATATCTTTGATATAAAGTGATTTTTGGTCTTTAAAAATGCTCATCATCTTTAATTATCAGAGCAATGCAAATCAAAACCACTTTGAGATATCATCTAACTTCAGTAAGAGTAGCTCACATAAAAAAAAATCCCAGGACGAGCAGAGCGAGGGAAGGAGTCCGGGGGGTGGGGCCTTGGGGTCTTGGGGTCTTGGTGTGTGCCACACCTTTGGGGGGCAAAACACGATTGTAAGAGGGTCTTTTCCTAACAAATGCAACCAGTGTAACATGGTTTCTTGTACCCTCAATGAATCCCCAACAATAAAAAAAAAAAAACTGTTTTCATGATACTACTAAGGCGTTATTTACCTTTCACAGTGTGTTGACATTTACTGTAGAAGATAAAACTGCTGGTGCTTAGCATGAACCAAGGCCACGAACCAAACCACGTGGGGGTCACTGTGGTCATTGCCACCGAGTGCTTGCAACTAAAAAGTAAAAAGCCAATGTCGCTTAACCATTTCCCCACATAGAAATTGAAATTGAAATGACTTTTTCAAACTCTGGACGCTTGAGTAATGTATTTTCGATATTCATGACTGAACAGGAAGTTTATAACACTTCTGCAGTGCAGAGGGAAAGTCATCATGCAACTGTTTGAGCTGTGAACTGAACGAGCCATTTTCATGGAAGGGCATTTAACCTGAAAGAAAGACTGGTGATATTTGTTATAACTGATAAAATTTAAGCTTTCAAGAGAAAATGAGAACTGGAGAAAACTCACACCTGCTCCCTTGAACATCATACTTTCCAACACACAAAGACTTTTTTAATGAGATTGGAGATGATATTAACTAATGTGTAAATTTTTCATATTTCTGATGAACTGTGTCAACATTTGGAAGGTCTACACAACTCAATGAACTATTATTTTCCATATGACCAATGCATGAAAACCATTTTGGGGTAGAAGGCCCATACATACTGCAATGGATTTTAATGTAACCGAATACACAGAGTTTATTGAAATATTTCTGATTCCTCCTTATAATGAATCTTTAAGAAACAGCTTCTTATCTAGTTTTAATATAGTATCAAAGTATATCCACAAATCTCCAAACAGGTTACCAAGACCTTTCTTCCTTTTCCAACTACCTATCTCTGTGAAGCTGGATTTTCCTCCTATACTTCACCCAAAACAAGAGATTGCTGCAACCCAAATGAAGAAATTGATACAAGAACCCAGTTCCCTTCTATTAAGAAAGATATTCAAAACATTTGCTAAACTATCAAACAATGCCACTCTCCTATTTCTTTGAAAATATGGTTATGTTCATTAAAATGTTATATATAAACACGCAACAGGTGTATGATTGTTATTTTTAATGAATTAATAAACATTTTTAAAAATCATTCACTGTTAATTCTTGATATGACAAATATTGATAGATATAACCCACCTAAACAAAAGTCCTTTTGTCAATAATTTTTAAGAGTATCCAAAGATCTTGAGACCAAAAATCTTTCTGTCCTAGAGAAGAGTTGCCCCACGTGCAGGCACTCTGCAAGGTTAGCCCTGGTGATGCTGGTCACAGAAGTAAGAAAATGAAGCTAAACTCAAAGCCACCGCCAGACTAGGCGAGTAAATTCTGGTATACTCGGTCCATAGAAGGTGTTTAAAGAGAAGAGACACAGCTATCATCAACACGGATGAATTTTTTAATATCAGGTTGCAGAAAATTATACTGTGATTCTGTTTATATAAAATATAAAAACATACAAAACGGAATAATATATTGATTAGCAATAGATCTGAAGTAAGCCATAAAATCCAAGATCATGGTCACCCTGATGATGAAGAGGGAGAGGTTTATAGAGGGACAGGAAGCCTAACAACAGCTCTTTCTTAAATAGGTGGGGACGGGGAACCTGTGCAAGTGTTTGATCGGTGATGAAGATGATGATTACCATATTACATCTTTTAAAATGTATGCAAATATGCATAGCCAATATTTGATAAACAAAAGTATTTAAGGTTCATAAACAATGAGAGAGAGACAGAGAGACTCATGCTGGTGAAGGGGTTGTGTTGCCAGCACTGCAGCTACACCAGTGCCTCTGTTTACTGCCTCGCTCACCCAGGCTCCCCGGACAGCAGACGCTCTGACCTCTAGTTTGCAGACTGAGAAGGGTTGAGACCCCACCCAATCAGTTATCAGGCGCCCTTCAATGGTTCCTGATCGTTCCTCCTCTGTGCCTTTGAGAAAACAAATCTAAGAAAAATCATGAACTCTATGAGCCTCTTTCCAAAGAGAAGGCAGTCCCATCAGGGCTTCCAGGGGGCAGCGCCCAGGCAGACTGTCCACCCACCCACCCTGCACAGGAGAGCCCTGCGCTGGGCAGCCCAGCACAGAGTCTGTGCACAATCCGAAATAAGATGACTGCCTGTGGTGCTTATTTGAGTTGAGACTACAACACTCCCTGGGCTGAAAACCTTTTCCAGAAGCTCAGCAAATAACCTCACATGCTACCAGCCAAATTCTCAGGACTTCTAGGCCCTGGCTGCACCAGCAAGCCACCCAACCACCCCCTCACACCCAAGGTGTGGGCAGGGGACGAGAAGCTTAGAGAAGATGGGGAGAGGCTGAGGCCGCCCCCAGTGAGCGCCACGGAGGCCGCGAGCTGGCCGCCTCCTCTCTGCAGAACCTCAAATGATCCAGAGACATTCCACTCCTGGCAGCGGACTCACTCCCCTTTTGGCATGTGCCTTTGTTAACTGCACTGTCTGGTCCACAGGGAGCCCCTCTTTCTGAGCTGGATGGAGTAGAGGAAGGCCAAGTGCGAGAGCTGAGCGGTGCTCCTGGGCAGGCAGGCTCGGAGCAAACCCGGGCTGCTAGAACCAAATTACCATGGGAGGGGAGGGAGGTGCCGTCCCCGAGACCACGGAGACAAATTGCCCATTCGAAATGGGCCAGAGACAGGCTAGAAAGCACAGGGGGGAACACAAAGGCTGATGGAAGTCCAGTCGGCTGTATGACATAAGAACACGGCTGTATCTCCTGGTTAAACTCAGATTTTCAGCCCAGGACTCTCACATTCCTTCTGTGCTGGAAGCGTCAGCTGATATTATGATGTTATCTGTCTGGTTACGTTTCAGACGATCCAAATGCTGGCAGAGACATCATCACAATGATGGCATTTATTTAAAACTTCCACAGTTTATTGCGTGCCAAGCTCTATTCGGAGGTCGGGTGAATATTATCTCATGTATTTCTAATAACAGCCCGTGAGTTAGGCACTCTTATTATCACCATGTTATAGAAGCAGAAACAGTGGCACAGAGAGACTAAGTCCTTTGCCCAAAGTCACAGCCAGGAATTACACACGGGCCCTCTGTCTCCATAGCCCGGTATCTCACCAGGCCACAGGAAATCTCTCCTGGCAGTGATGTTCTAGAGATGGGCGTTTACTGGGGGAAAAAAAAGCACAGTGATGCACCATGGGGAAGGGGCAGGACACGACTCTCAGCCACTGTCAGCGGAGCACGCCTCAACACAAAGGCAACGCCGGCCGCCCGCAGGGCCGTGACTCCCAGACAGACGCTGGGAAGCCTGCAGGTGCCCAGGATCTCACAGCTCAGTGTCACCAATGCCCCTCGGTGTGCTTGCAGGCCTTCAGTGGGCACGCCCTTGAGAAAGCAAGCACAGTGGGTCTCTCTGAGCCGCACGTCGCTGCCCCAGAAGATTCTGCCTCCCAGCTTCTGTGACCTGAGAAGGACTCCGGGACTGTCCCCACGGCAAGCCCACAGCCAGTGCCCCATCCCATGTGTCCTGTGTCTCTTCCCTAATTCTCAGTCTCTTGCCTACAAAAGCTGAACTTCCTGCCCACGTTCTCACAGCCCTTTATGGTGAGGACCTTTTAGTCTCTGTTCCCTGGCTCTGTGATATCTGTCATCAGCCTCCTGCTTCACCCCTTCCCACCCACACTCCTGCACCTACTTACCTGATCCCTTCATTACAGCGGCACCCAGACCTGGCAAGACACGCCCTGTCCACACTCCAGCCCTCCCACTGCTGACTCGCGGTCACCGAACTCACGAAGGAGCAGATCAGACAACCACAGAGATACAGGGCTGCTCCATAAACGGGGCACGGGGCCCAGGGTGGGTGCGATTTTATTTTGAAAATTAGTACCAAAGTGCATTGTATGATGAAACATAATCTGACTTTGTGGGTTGTTTGCTTATTTGTGAAATGGATGAACAAAAAGTTATAAGAACATTAGCTGAGAGTCTCCAGCCAGAACAAGCCACTGGGCCAAGAACCAGCCGTCCTCGCCTCCACCTCCCTGGGTCCTCAGCCTTTCACATGAAAATCTGAAGGGAGCAGGGACAACGACTCAGCCATATCATGTTCTTTCGTCCATTTGCCCCAGTTTCCTATCTGTGCTGCTCACAATTCTTCTTCCTCTACTGCTGAGATTGACTTGACAATTCAAATGATGTTTACCTTCGGTGCACCTCTGAAAACTGTAAGAAAGTGGCGCTTTCCACGCAGCTTTCAATTTGTCCAAATGCGCACAGAAAAGCAAGTGCAGGAGCACACGGTGTCATTCCCATTGTCTCGTTCACTGAAAGGAAGAACAGAAACTTCATTTGCGGGCCAACGTTCTAGAAAAAACACACCCGCTATTGGAAATGACATTTCACGATGTCCACCCACAAATCAGTGGCCAGAACAAGGCAATGATATTCAATTCCAGAAACTCATTTGCATTTGCTTTAATGGAAAATTTAAAAAGAATCCATCTGTGTTTTGTTCACCTAAATTAGCAAGGCAACAGTAATTACTGAGTGCTATTCAAAAAGCGGATATTGGCAGGTAAGTAGGAAAACAATCACTCAGTTTGAAAATTTAGGTCATGAGGACGTTTAGACAATCACAGACCAGCTGAGTGCTTCAGGGTAACGGTTCCCAAACTGGACTCTAACCTGCATTATTCTGCACAGCTGTGGAGTGCCATCCGGTCTTGGGAAGTCCTGCTGCGATGAGGAGATGACCCCACAGAAATCACTCCTGGTTTTTGGAGTAACTGAGCACCAACTACAAGTCAAGGCCTGTAGTAAGCCCCAACCAGAGTACACGATGTCACTTCATCTTCATAACGAAGCTGTCAAATAGTCACCCATTAACACCATTTTATTGATGATAAAACTATACCTCCAAAAAACGTCCTGCCCTATGACGTACAGCTACCCTGTAAACTGCTGGCCTTTCTCAGGGGAGATCCACCAACCCACCGCACAGCCATCAAGCCCCTCCTTCCCTGCTCACTGTTGAGGAAATCAAGCAACTCCTTCTCCATCCCTTGCCTACCTTACAAAGAGGCTGGGTTACCCCAACGCACCTCTTATTTTCTGTTGCTCAGCCTCCCTGCCATGAGATGACTGAGCACTGCCTACTCGCCTCCAAGCCCAAGGGCCTTCTGAGCACTGAGGCAGCTCAGCACCACTGGTCAGTCCTCACAAGTAGAGTTCATGTGCCTTCAAGGGCCAGCCTCCTGGCCCGTCTTTCTCAGGTTCTGCAAGGAGATGGGTCCCAGAATCTCTCCCCTCTTCACTGAAGCCATGGTGGGCAGTAGAAAGAGGGCTCTTTCTTTAGACGGCTCTCCTAATTCTTTTTCCAGCTAAGGTTGGAGTGAAGTGGTGCAATCATAGATCACTGCAGCCCCAAACTCCTGGGCTCAAATGACCCTCCTGCCTTAGTGTATCAAGTAGCTGGGACTACAGGTCCACACCCAGCTAATTTAAAAAAAAAAAACTTGTAGAGGCAGTGTCTGGCTACATTGTCCAGGTTGATCTCCAACTACTGGCCTCGAGCAGCCCTCCCACCTCAAACTATCAAAGTGCTGGGATTATAGGCGCGAGCCACTGCACCCAGTCTGGCTTTCCTTTTTTTAAAGTCTTTTCTATGATCACAAAATTAATTAATTCTCATTCCAGAAGAGTTGGGTAACTTGTAAATGTATAAATAGGAAATTGAAGTCATCCCTGACGCAACCCATCAGAGATACATGGTAAGTGCTTTGAACACGCCGATCTTCTCCTCACTAGGGTTTGTTCACTATGCTCTTCCATTCCCAGTGCAAACTGTTCACACACTGAGCATCTCCTGTTTAGCAGGTGCTGTGAGAAGGAGGTGGGTACAGGGCAGTGAGTCAGACATCTCAAGGGCTCACAGCTTTGGGGAAGCAACCTGGCAAACCAACAGCCTACAATAAAAACATCAAATTGTCAACAATAAGTTATTGTATATCTCCAAATAGCAACAAGAGAGGATTTTGCAATAAGTCGGGCACAGTGGTTCATGCTTATAATCCCAGCACTTTGAGAGGCTGAGCCAAGAGGATTGCTTGAGGCCAGGAATTCAAGACTAGCCTGAACATCAAGAAACCCTATCTTAAAAAAAATAATAAAATAAATGTTTCAGGTGATGGATATTCTAATTACCCTGATTTGATTATCATAAAATGTAGAAATGTATCAAAACATCACATTGTACCCCACAAATATGTACAGTTATTGTGTGTCAATTACAAAATGTTTAATTATGCCAAAACAAAATGCATATTAAAAAATGAAGAACGAAAAAGCATTAAAAAACAAAAAATAAACGAGGTCCCAGTCCACACTCCTGCCACCTCCCACCCAGCTGGGAGCATCTGCTCACCTCCTCCTCAGTCCTGCTGGGACCTCTCTTCCTGAGATGGCTGAAGTGTCAGGTGACATGTGTCTAATCTAGCTGAGTCCTGCGTGGAGTCACCCCCACTCTCGATGCCAGAGCACCTGGTCCCTCCCTTCCCAGTCACACAAACCCCAGTACCAAACTGGGTACAGTTGAGTTCCCTTTTTTCAAAACTGTTCCAGTATTCAGATACCAAACCCTTCAGGCCCACACACAGGTACAGGGCTCCCCCATTCAGAGCTGGACAAGGAACCCCCCCTTTTCCAGATCACATTCTCTAGACTCAAGCAGGGCTGGAGAGAAGCAGCCTGCTCGGTGTCCTCCCGGGAAGGCCCCTCCTGAGTGGAAGACCCACAGCCCCTGCCCCAGCAGGACAGGGACCCCGGGAAGCATTCCTTGGCTGAACACATTGATCTGCTAACTGTTTTCTGTCAGCCCCTGGCCCACTCGGTCAAGTCCCAAAGGTGGGTTCCACAGAGCTGCCTGGAAAGCAGGGTGTGAAGCCCTAGACAAAAGCTTCACCTGGGCTGTCCGCTCAGGGGCCCCCACCTCTGCCGCTGGAGATTCTGCTGATCTTGGCCTTGTCTATTTCCTTCTGTGTCAACAAACTCTGTCTTATCCCCTACTCCGTCCATGGTTTCATTCTTTGAACCCCTAGATCAAAAGGACCCGGCACAGAGAAATTCTGGCAGCAACACCACTTACCACTCACACTATACCGGTCACACATACCACACACACCACACACACATACACTGCAAACATGTAAACACACATACGCACACCACACACTTCATATACACGCACACCACACACACATACACTATACACGCACACTACACACTTCATATACACGCACACACACACTTCATATATACATACACCATACTGTCAACCTGAAACAATTCAAAGGATCAGAATCCAGTTTTAGAGAGTTCATTCATGCAAAAAGCTGGAAATAGCCATCTGGGAAACACAGGCTCCAGAGAAACAGGGTCCGTGCTCCCCCGAAGTTAAAAGTTAAGGTCTTCTTTATAGAGGCAGCAAACAAAGAAATTTAGTAGGATTATAGCATTTTCCATACAAAGGCCCATTTATGAGTTACAATTCAGTTAGTTGCAGTTGGTTTGTTTTATTCCCACACAGCTTGTTTTCTTCCTTCTTTTTTCAAGTGTTTTCATTTTGTTTGCAATTTACAAAGGTGTATCTGACATTCCATCTCAGACACTGTGATAGTCATGAAGTCTTTGTGTGAGAAGAGAGAACTAAACTATAATGCAGATCAGATGAGTAAGAGGGAAGGCGTCTCCCCACCATCCTCCAGTCATTTACAACATTTTAGAAAACAATTAGGTAAAGGAAAAGCCTAATCTACTCTGAGATACAAAGGCTACCGCTGGGCCACAGCAACCTGCTCACCAGTCTTGAATCCCATAATCACATTCCCTAAGGCTCAAAGTATTTTAAGGTTCCAACAGCTTAGATTTTGAATTACTTACTTTCACAACACACACCTCTCACTTACACACATCACACACAGCCCTAGATTTAAGTGCTTAGATTAGTTTCTAAACATAGCAACTATTTTTAAAAATGTTAATCTGAATTGAATTGATGCCTCCTGAATCAAAAAAGCTTACTAACAGTTGTTTAAATAAATGGTCTATTCCACTGATTTATGGTCGCATTTTATGGTGGTAACACAGAAACTCTGTTTCCATCATTTGGTTTATTTCTATCTCAGCATCGCGTCTTCAGCTCAAAATAAAACTCAGTTTGAGTAAATCTGCACCAGGCATTAATCATACACTAACTAAAGACCCTTTTACACACGATGTGACTTGGAGAGCTCGATGCTTGGTCCGTTTTCGCTTGCGATGTCAACGGAGTTTTAACAGCCTTAGCACATAGCGGCTCAGCGTACAACGTGAAGCTCCATCACATACTCCACAGCTTGATGCAAAGCTTGTCCAGGCAGACAGGCCTCTCCTGGACTGTGCCTTTTGGGAACCCCAAATTTTCCAGTCCTAGAAACATGATTTTGCCACAACGCCGAAGGCTGATGAGCTTTTCGGACGTCCAGCTTAGGGGGGTGTCATGTAAGCAAAACACCGATTCAGACCTTTAGAAAGTAGCTATGGCCATCCAGGGGTGGCCTACCTGCTACCAGGCCAGCACTCTCCTTGTTCAAATGGTAGTTTGACCCCACAGTTTTCCCAAGACCTTATCAGAATTTCTCTTTCTCCTGTGTTGGGACTAGCTGGGAGTGAGGGCAGCACTGCCAGGGAGCACTCCCTGGAATCCAAGCGCCTCATCTCCCCCAAACAGACTGAAAGATGATCTTGTATTGACTCAGCCAGGGAGGCCGTTCTTCCCGGACGGTGCGGAGACCTCTGTCTGTGCGTGCCGTTCATTCACTGTCCTGGGCGGTGTGGAGACCCCTATTCACTGTCCTGGACAGTGCAGAGGCCCCTATTCACTGTCCTGGATGGTGAGGAGATCCCTGTCCACGCGTGCCATTCATTCACTGCATTAACCTCCTTAGGTGCGTTCAGACAAGTGCTGTGCACAGAACAACCCAGACAGAGCCGAGACTGTACTTTGAGCTTTTGATTTTAGGACCCAGGTATGCATCATTATCCAAAATGTGAACCTCTTCGTCACCTCTAAGCATTGCCCACATTTCTTTTTTTTTTT
Organism: Arctocebus calabarensis; assembly: GCA_963573935.1. Classification (NCBI taxonomy): domain Eukaryota; kingdom Metazoa; phylum Chordata; class Mammalia; order Primates; family Lorisidae; genus Arctocebus; species Arctocebus calabarensis. Next base: position 70,267 of record CAUYON010078787.1, read on the forward strand.
TGAGATAGAGCCTTAAGCTATCACCCTAGATAGGGTGCCGTGGCATCATAGCTCACAGTAACCTCTAATTCCTGGGCTCAAGCGAGTCTCTTGCCTCTGCCTACCACAGGCGCCCGCCACAACGCCCGGCCATTTTTTGGTTGCAGCCGTCATTGTTGTTTGGCAGGCTGGATTTGAACCCACCAGCTTAGGTGTACGTGGCTGACGCCTTAGCCTGTTGAGCCACAGGCGCCGAGCCTCATTGCCCACATTTCTGATACACACTTGACCATGCACTGCTGCCAGTAACATCTGTGTAAAGGTTCCTCTGTGAGTGAAGACTTTACATATATACGACTCAAGTGGACAAAAACATACTTTGTTTTTTCAAAGCCAGGATTAAGCTTCAAAGAAACAGATTTAGTAGAGGGAATTAGATGCCTGTGACATCTTTGGAAGGATAGCAGCAGCAACCTCTCAGAAGATTCTTCTGGAATGACTCCCAGAATAGGAATGGCAAGATGGCCTGCCAGGTTCTTGCTGCCTCTGTCTCTGAGGGACACGGGGAGTCAGAAGGCAGCCCCTGGGTCTGCTGCAGGTGAAACATACATCACAGCGGCAACCTAAGAGTCAGGAAGCCCGGCTGACCACGCCATGAGCCCACCGCTGGACAAAAGTGTAAAACAGAATATTTTTACGTTTTACACCAGGATCCATTTTGAGTTAATTTTGCATAAGCTGTGAGATTTAGATTGAGGTTCATTTCTTTGTGCATGAATGTCTAATTACTCCAGGACAATTTGTTTCAAAGACTGTCTTTCCCAATTGATGTGCTGCTGCAGAAAAGCCCAGTGTTCCCCAGCAATGTGGAGCCGAGACCCCAAGTAGACGGCGTCTGCTCCCCATCATCTTCCAGATCTCATCTGATGAGAAATCCTTGTTATGCAGAACACCAGCAGCAGGTGCGTTAAATATGGTATCCTAACAGAAAATTTGAGATACAATAAAGCCAACAGATCAGGAAATGATTTCCATTCAAAAGCTGGCTCATAGTACCACCTAGGGCCTCAGGAGAAAACACCAAGGGTAGGCGAAGGCAGTGGGGCAACTGTCACAAGAGCGTTTATGATGCTTTCCACAGGAAGAGACAAGCAAGGCTTAGCACTGAATAGTTTGGATATTACAGCAGGCCTTGGGAGTTTAGGAACCTTGTTATTGGAGGGATTCGGGCAGATGGACAGTGGCCCAGAGTGTGAGATACCAATAAAGAAAGTATTTGTGCCTCGGGCCCTGGATTTGTTGGTTTGTTTGAAAAGCATGATTGTAGGCAAGTTGTTCCCTCTCTGGGAACTGGCAAGGTCTGGGAGGAGCTGCCTCCACAGGGGAGGTTAAGCTTTCAGACATCAAAGCATCAGAAAAAAAATAAAAGCCATGGTTAACATGGCAGGGAGTCTGCAAAGAGCAGCCTCCAGAATGAGGAAAACACACTTGATGGACACTGAATACCAGGGCACCTGCTTGATGCGAGACCCTTGGCAGGCTTCAAGGAAGACATACCCCTCATGCTCAGAGACCACAGCCAAGAAACAGGCAAGAGGAAACAGCACCAGCTCATGGAAGGCCAAGAGCAATGAGGGACTCAGGGGACACAGGTACTTACCGTCCAGTTAAAAAAAGGGAGTGAACACTCAGGTCGGGGAGGGATGGGGAGGGGGCTAACACACAGAGCTTGGCTTTGGCTGATGGGTAAGGTCAGAGAGAATGAGGTCAAAGGACATTTCAGCAGAGCCAGTGAGGGGTAAAAATGGGGCGTGTCTAGGGAACAACGCTAAATGTCATCCATCTGGTAAGTTGACTTGCAAAGAGAGCATGGCTAGTCCTAAATTTTGAAAAAGTCCTCTAACAAAAGTGTGAGGAAAAAATCCTCAGGACCCTGAAAAGTACAGCTATTTGGGAGACAGGTAGTGAAAGAAAGCAGACCAGGAACTGAACATTACAGCAACCCCCTTTCCATACTCCTGTAAATTCTCTTGACCCTGACAAGAGTTTAGCCATCCTGGAGGACAGCTAGTGACAGCAAGCAGTTCAGACACCAAATGACGTGGTCACAGCATCCTTCTCCCCACCCTCCGGAAATGTTTCAAGGCTGGTGTTTCTGGGAAGCATCAGAATCTCCTACCCTGGTCCTGGCTGGCACTAGAGATAAAGCCTTCATGCAAGATGAACATCTTTTGTGGAAGGCAGTAATACTAAAATCAGTCTTGGACACAGGCTCATTCACTCTGCAGGAAAGATGACCTCCCTCACCTCTCATGATCCCCTCCCACATTCTAATACACTAATAAAAGTCCCATGAAACTGTGGGAAGGGGGCTGACTTCTGGTCGGATTTCATTCTGCTCCTTTAAAATAAAGCCTATCCTTAATCCCTGGACGGGCCTCCTCTGCTCCTTGTGGACCCTGGCCAGACTCTACCCCTAAACCTCTCAAAAAGCATCTGGAATTGGTTGGATAAACTCAGTTGGGACACCTCTGCAATTAACCAACTAAGCAGCTGTGAGACCCAGTTTGCAAGAATCGCAGTTGGAGTAGAATTAAAGGGCAGTTGAGGTGACAGATCTGTGGCTAGACTAGAATTCCTCCTAGGCATGCATTATGCCCTATTTGTCTAGGTAAAAGCCCCACTTTGCACAGCACCCAGAGGAGTACAAGAGTTTCTAAAATAGGCTCTATATGACGCGACAAGTTGAAGAAATGTTGGCAGTGAGCCAAAAGGTTGTGAGACCTAATGACAGAGAATGCCATGCTGCTGACTGCCACAGAGAAGCCAAAGGAGTATTTGAAGGAGAATCAAGATGATGGAGGTTGAGCTGGACCTGCTGCAATCAGAGTGGTAGTGACACTGCTGCAAAATCTTTTTTTTTTTTGAGACAGAGCCTCAAGCTGTCACCCTGTATAGAGTACTGTGGCATCACAGCTCACAGCAACCTCCAATTCCTGGGCTCGAGTGAGTCTGTCTCCTGCCTCTGCCTCTCAAGTAGCTGGAACTACAGGCGCCCACCACAACACCCGGCCATTTTTTGGTTGCAGCCGTCAATGTTGTTTGGTGGGCCCAGGCTGGATTCGAACCCACCAGCTCAGGTGTACGTGGCTGGCACCTTAGCCCATTGAGCCATACGCATCGAGCCACTGCTGCAGAATCTTGAGAAAGATCAGGGCCAAAGATTTGGTGGCCTAAAAATCTAAGGGACTCAACAGGGCTAGTGGAAAGGCCTGAGTCAAGCAGCATCCTGGAAGCCAGACTTTCAAGGCCAAGAAAGTCGGTCCGCATCATTCTGTAAAGGGCGTGAGGAACCTGTGGGGGAAGAGCAATCAACAGTGTGTTTGGGAGGGCACTGGGAATGTGGAGTGAGCACCTGTAGTAGAACTGTCATCCCAGTGCCGGGTGCTCCTTGTACTCTCCTGGAAGATTAAAAAGTTTCAATGCCCCTTGACAAAAATTGATTCTCACTGGATCAAAGATTTAAATTTAAGACATAAAACAATAAAACTCTAGAAGACAGTGTAGGGGAAATGCTTGAGAATATTGACCTGGGAAAAAAAATTTATGAAGAATATCCCCCCCCATGACAATCACAGCAATACCAAAAAAAAAAAAATGGGATCTGATCAAACTAAAAAGCTCCTGCACAGCTAAGAGTACCACGAGTCAAGCAAACACACAGCCTTCAGAATGGGAGATTTTTGTAGGTTACAATTCTGACAAAGGGTTAATAACTAGAATCTACAGAGAACTCAAATTAATCAATAAGGAAGAACAAACAGGCTGGGCACCTGTGCTCAGTGGTTAGGGTGCCAGCCACATGCACAAGAGCTAGTGGGTTCAAACCCAGCTCGAGCCTGCTAACAAAAAAAAAAAAAAGACGGGCACTGTGACGGGTGCCTGTTGTCCCAGCTACTAGGGAGGCTAAGTCAAGAGAATCCCTTGAACCCAAGAAGTTTGAGGTTGCTGTGAGCTATGACATCATGCATCACTCTACTGATGGCAACTAAGTGAGACTCTGTCTCAATAATGAAAAAAATAAAAAAGAGCAAACAATTCCATTTATAAGTGGGCAAGAGACTTGAACAAAAACTTCTCTGAAGATGACAGATGAATGGCCAAACCTGAAAAAAATGCTCATTTTTAATCATCAGGGAAATGCAAATCAAAACCATTCTGAGATATCACCTAACTCCCATGAGATTAGCCCACATCACAAACTTCCAAATCTACAGATGCTGGCATGGATGTGGAGAGAAGGGAACACTTCTATGCTGCTGGTGGGGTTGTAAACTAATACAACCTTCATGGAAAGAATTACGGAGAATTCTAAAAGAACTAAAGGTTGACCTTTCTTTTGATCCCACAATTGCATTACTAGGTATCTACCAGAAGAACAAAAATCATTTTATCACAAAGACATTTGCAATTCCCATTTTTAAAACATACTCCAAATCTACAGTAATTAAAACACTGTAGTACTAGTATATGAAGAAATATATAGAGCAATGGAATAGAATTGAGAGTCCAGAAAAAAAAAAAATACATCTATGGTAAATTGTTCTTCATCACGGGTTCCAAGACCATTCAATGGAAAAAGAAGTCTCTGCACCCTCTTCTGGCTGGTGAACCTCCTTTCATCCTTGAATGTTCAACTCCAGGATCATTTTCTTTAAATAACCTTCCCTGAATCCCAGGTTAGATCGAGGATGTGGTTGCTGTTCTCTCATTGCATGTATTCTTACTGTAGGTATTTTTAGGACCCTTATAAATGACACTCCTTTTCCCTACCTGATCCTGAACCCATTGAGAAGAAGGTAGAATGTCATTTTTTGTTATAAATGCAGCTGTTGTTGAGAATGTGCCAAGTCAGCTTCATAGTCCTGAGCTCCAGACCTTGGCTAACCCAACCAGTCATGACTGCAGTGAGCTGGACTCTTCCAATGAGAGCAAACTTCACAGCAGGCTGCTTACTCCAGTGAATTGGAAAAGAAGTTTCTGAGAGCCACATGGCAACTTTCTCCTAAATCACTCCTTGCCTCCTGGGTGAAATGACTGAAGGACCCCAGAGAGGCCAGCTGGTTGCCCCTCAAGCTGCTTGTATACATGGAACAAATTGGGAAGCAGGGGAGATGCAAAAGAAATGCCCGCTGTGCTTTCTTCTAGAGCTGACTCTTCTCTCAATGAACTGTAAGTTACTAAAAGACAGTGTACGGTGTGTAGTGTGGGCCACACACAGGGCAGTGCTCAGTGAGAGTTTACTGAGCTGGACAAGCCTGGATTCTCTCCCACAGACATTTACCTCCATCCCCTCTACTCACTGACACGACCGGATGCTCCTCCCCAACCACTAGCAGAGAAGGCTCAGCACCTAAGAGACCCTCCTCGTAAGGGCTGTTGTCCACTGTTTCTTTGAAAAAGATAACAAAATAGATCATTATAAGTGGCGGTGATAGTGAAATGATCCACTAGATCAATGGCAAAAAATTAAATGCCCCCTTTTTTTTTTTTTTTTTTTGGAGACAGAGTCTCGCTCTATTCCCCTGGGTAGAGTGCTATGGCATCATCATAGTTCACAGCAACTTCAAACTCTTGGCTCAAATGATCCTCTTGCCTTAGCCTCCCAAGTAGCTGGGACTGTAGGCATCCGCCACAATGTCTGGCTACTTTTTCTGTTTTTAATAGGGATGGATGGGGTCTTGCTCTTGCCCAGGCTAGTCTCAATCCCCTGAGCTCAAGCAATCCACCCACCTCAACTTCCCCTAAGTGCTAAGATTACAGGAGTGAGCCACCGTGCCCGGCTGACATTGCCTCTCAAAGGTGGAATGTGATTACAAAATATCCACGTAGAAAGAGAACAGAGAGTAGAGAATAAGTTTTAATTTAGAAATTGAATATTCAGAAAAAGAAAAGATAAAACAAAGTACTCTCAAAAATGGGAAATAGTCATTTTCAGCAAATTATATTATATTAAATTAGTACAGAACCTTAGAAATCACAAATATATTTCAATTTTTTTCTTTTTTTAACATATTGCAATTTTTAATGCTGATAATTGATGAAAGCATCATATTTTCTGCATTAAAAGGTGAAACAATATCAATGACAACACTGGCAGGTCCAAGGTTACATGTAGAGCCCACATACACTGTCATCTTTCCTCTCAGTGCCCGAGATTACAGATTTCAAGGGTCCTTCTTTTTCTCCTATTTATTTACCTTCTAAGTCTTCAGGGAAAGTTAGGAACTGTTACGGTTTGAATGTATGCGTGCCCTCCAAAATGCATGTGTTGAAACTCAAACTCCATGTGACAGTCTTAAGAGGTGAGGCCTTTAGGAGATGATTAAGTCAGGAGGGCAGAGCCCTTGAGAATAGGAATAGCAACCTTAGGAGATAGTCGCAGGGAACCAGCCTGGCCCCTTTCCTCTCTTCTGCCACGGGAGGATATAGTGTTCCAGCAACAAGGTGCCATCTTGGAAGCACAGCCCAGACACAACTGCCAGTGCCTTGATCCTGGACTTCCCAGCCTCCAGAACTGTGAGGAATTTTTCCTTTTTGTAAATTATAAAATACACTCTAGTATTTTGTTTAAGTAGCACTAACAAACTAAGACAGGAACCAATTCAGAGAAAACAAGTGGGCTTTAAATATCCACTCAGATGTTTGTTACATTCAAGTCAAAGATCAAGTTTGAGTTCATCTTTTAAAAAATTAACATCCAATTGTTCCAGCAACATTAGTTAAAACAACTATTTTTGTCACTGAACTGCCTTTGCATTCTGATAAATCAATTTATCACATAGGTGTGTGTCTATTACTGGACTCTAAGAATATTAAATCTCACAGTGATTTCTATATTTATTCTTAAGCCAATATCACCCTGAGTGATTACTGAAGCTATAAAATAAGTCTTTACATCAGGTCCTGTAAGTCTCCGACTTTGTTCTTCCTATTTAAAACTGTTTTGGCTATTCTAGGCCCTTGCATATCCATACAAATTTTAGAATCAAGTAGTCATGAGTTCACTCTAAGTATTTTCTAACTTAACATCATGTTGCTTCTAAACCCTGCCTTTCATGGAGCATGCAGTTTCGTTGATAGCTAAGACTTTGACATGAGTGAAGTCAAGCAAGTAAAGGACTCTATGTGCTGCCATTCAAAAGGCAATAAGGACAGTATTTATCTTTTTAATACCAGTATTCAAAATCCAACTCACCTAGCACATATTGAGCATCTGCTCCATGCCAGACATTTTGCATGGGTACCTCCCTCAGGCTTAGGGCAGTCATGAGCAGTTGGCATGATGGCACTGCTCATCAAAGGCAATGCACAAACCCACCCACCGTGGGACTATGTCAGTGCAAACCTGGCCACAGCAACTCATTTGAGGGGATTCCTGGGAGTGGAAATGAACTTGGTGAGAGCCATTGACTAGCTTGAAACAGTCTTCCTGGTGGTCTTCAGCTTGTCCTCTGGCCACCAGATATAGTCAAGCTTCACCAGAATAATGCCCATGACCCTGGCCTCATGGGTAGCACATCTTACCCATGAGTCTTCAATAACCATAATCACTTAGGAATCATCTAAAAAAAAAAAAAAAAAACAATAAAGCAGGGCATTGGACCAAATCTCTTAAAGCTGAATTTCTGAGGGTAGAATACCCAACCTTAATCTCAATCCAGGCCTCAGGAGAAAATGTTGCCATGAAGGACTAAGGTCAACAAAAGAAAAATTAGCCATGGACAGTAAATCAGACAAAAGCAAATACGTGCTGATTTAGTTGATCATCACACTGTGGTTATATAAGATAATATTCCTATTCTGAGCACACATTTAGTAACATTGAGGGCTATGATGTATGTAACTTGCCATCAAATAGTTCTATAAAAATAATATGGGCTCGTGTGAGGAGAGCGAGAAAGAGAATGTGAAAATGATAAAGAAAATGGAGCAAAATATTTTTTAAAAGTGAATCTCTGTATAAAGTTTCTTTATACTATTTTGTCATAACTTCTTTGTAAACTTGAAATTGTTTCAAACAAAAATTAAGAAAAAATACTTTAATTACATGTTGATTTTTAGTAACCCTTTGCATCAGTCAAGCTCTTCACATTGAATAAACTCAGAATCCCTGGGAAACTGTCTGTATCCTAAAGGAACCAAAAGGAGACACAAGTTCCTGTACAATGCACTTGTATTAATAGAACAGTGAGGGGTTACTAAGCAACTCAAGGCACCTTTCCCTGACTCTATTTAAAGACTAAGTCAGGTTTCTCTTTTAAAAACCTATTTAAGTAGACATCCAACTGTTTGGTGAACTTCAATTCTATTTTCTTCTTTTCAAATCCTCCAAAATCCTTCGCTAGGGCTGATATGCAGATACACATCTCATAAAAACCACCAATATTTACCAAGCACCTGCCATGCGTAGGAGATGGTGTCAGGTGCAGGGAGGAGACGGTCTCTCCACAGTCTGTGCTGCACACTCTGCAGGAGACGTGCTGGGCTCACCTGGCTGCAAAGTAGGGCTGGGACAGGGGCTGGTGTGCACGAGCGAGCCTGCGCACACATGCACACACCCCACCCAAGAGTAAACTTATCCAGGGCTTGGAGGACCAGCGCTCGCTTTTCATTTACTAAAGAATCCTGGAAGGCCCTTGCCAGAGCAGGGAGCAACCTTGGACCTGTTCAGAGAACACTGTAGCTGGCACCAAGAACCTAGTGCCAGAACCACAACTCACTATGCATGTGCCAGGCTGCAACTCTCCCCATCTCAGAGCCTCAGGGAACATCATTATCACACATGGGGGGATTAAGTCACAAAGTTGATCTGTAGTGGAGCTGGGATTTCAGCATCTATCTCACTTCAACAGCCTATGGCCTGGTTTTGTTTTATTTTTAAGAGTTAGTCCAAGTATTTCACCCTCAATATTTAACTTACAAAGCTCCAAAGGTAAGCAACATCTTTTTCTTTCACCCAAGCAAAGTGAAGGCCTTAGAACACAAACTTAGATCATGATCCTCAAAAATCAAGTTCTATTACTGTCTGATATTTTTGTTCTTTTTTTTTTTTTATTTTAATCTCCCTAAGTAGGAATCATTCAGTTACTTTTATTCTGTCAAGCTCTGGGCTCTATTCTGTCCCACTGGTTTATATGTTGGCCCCTACTCCAGTGCCACTCTGCCAGGAGCACTTTCTCTAAAGCAGACATTGTAAGTCTTCCAACTTGGTTCCTTCTTCCAAAATTGTTTTGACTCTTCTAGAGCCTTTACATTTCTATATAAATTTTAAAATTAGCTTTCCAATTTCTTTAGAAAAAAAAAGTTTAACTAGTATTTCTATCGGGATTATATTGAATCTTTGATTTAACTGGGGAGACATGCCTTTTTTAAAAATTTATTTTATTTTATTTTGTTGAGATTTTCCTTTTTAACCATACTGCACTTTCTAATCAATGATCATAATATAGCTCTTCATTAATTTAGTCTTCTTTTTTTTTTTTTTTTGCAGCTTTTTGCTGGGGCTGGATTTGAACCCACCACCTCCAGTATTTGTGGCCGGACCCCTACTCCTTTGAGCCACATCCTAATGTAATCTTCTTTAAATTGACTCCACAATGTTTTGTGGTTTTCACTGTACAAGTTTTGCACATATTTTGCTGACTTTTGTTGAGTATTTAATATATTTATGCCATTTTAAATTTCAACTTCTAACTGTTGGTTGCAAGCAAAGAGAAATGCTTTTGATTTTTGTACATTGACCTTGTATCATATTTATTAGTTCTAGGAATTTTTGTACATTACTTCAGATTCTCTACATCAATGGTGATGTCATCTATGAGTAAATAAAGTTTTACGTTTTGCTTTCCAACCGATATGCTCTTTTGGGGGGGGCAACTTGTGCAAAACTGGGGCTTACATTACACTATTGACTACGATAGGCATTACCGACTTCTTCCTAGTCCTAGGAAGCATTCAATCTTTCACCATTTAGAATAATGTCAATTGTGGGGTTTTAGTAGGTGCCTTATCAAGTTTAGGAAGTTTCCTTTTAGTTCTGTTTTCTGGAAGTTTTTATAGTGAATACATATTGAATTTTGTCGCATTATTTTCTTGCATATATTGAAATATTCCAGTGAGTTTTTTCTTTTAATTTATAAATTTGGTTAGTTACAATGATTTTTTTTAAATGTTAAATCTATCTTTAATTTCTGAAAATAAAATCTACTTGGAAAAGATGTTTTGTTGGATTCCATCTACTAAAATTTTGTTAAGATTTTTGTATCCATGTACATGTAGAATATCAGTCTGCAGTCTTCTCTTGTAATTTGGTTTTTCTTGCTATGGTGTCATTGTAATTTTGACTTTTGAAAAAAATGAATTGCAAATGATTCCCTCTTCTTCCTTTATCTGGAGAAATTGGTGTAAAATCGGCATTGATTTTTTTTTCTTATGTTTTGGCATATTTCACAAGAGAAGCCACCTGGATATAGAGTTTTCTGTTCTTTGTTAGAACATTTTTACCTACAAATTCAATTTCTTTAGTAGGGTTAGGACTGTGCAGATTTTCTTTATCTTTCTCTTTTTCTTTCTCTTTCTCTTACTCTCCTCCAGGCTCAGCAAGGACAGTCCTCTCCCCAGAGGGTCACACGCCTGCCCTACCTGTTGTCCAATGACTGGAGAGCTATTTTAAAGGTTTTTTTCTGATTTTCTAGCTGGTAACTGTGCGGGACTATGGCAGACGGACTCTAGGGTGGCCCCATGGCACCACATCCTCGTGTCGTCACCACCCCCTCCAAAGTGAGGTCTTCTCCCCCTGGTAGTGGAGGATCTCGGACTTCCTTCTAACCTGTAGAACTGAGTAAAGGTGATGGGCTGCATGGGATTGTGTTTGTAAGACTGCAATGCTCGTCTTGGGCAGAGATACTCTTTTCTCCTACAATAGCTTTGAAGAACAGGCTGCCTTGATGTGAGCTGATGGTGGGAGAGAGCCACATAAGAAGCTGAGAATGGCCTTCGGCCACAAGTCAGCAAGGGATTAGAGCGTTCAAGCCAGCAGCCTGCAAGAAACTATCCTCCCCCAATAGCACATGGGCTTGGAAGTGGATCCCTCCCCATACTGCAGCGGAGACCACTGCTCTGGCCAGAATTTTGGTTGAAGTTTTGTGAAGACACAGAAGACCCACCAAGCTGTGCCCACAGACACTCTGATGTAATAAATGTGTGTTGTTTTAACCTGCTTTGGCAGTAACATTGGAGAAAACTAATCCAGAAGGCAATTCTCATAGCAGTTAGTACTTTAGGAGCAGAAGCAGAAATCCTGCTGTACTTTTAAGAGGAAAAGGAACATATTCAATTTTCTACTTCTTCTAAAATAATCTAAAAGTCCATAAGTATACTGTTTTCTGCAGAATATATATTGAATCTCATTAAAATAAGAAAAATACAGGTGAGAGAATGATGGCTGCTCTGGATACAAAGCTCTTTGACAAGGCAGAGGTTAAGAAGATGCTCCCTGGAGTTGAAATTCTGGCCTTGCCACTGGAGACTCCCTGCCCTTTCCCTCCGATACCTGTCCTTTCCTCATCCATAAAGCGAGAATAATGCCACACAGCATTCCTGTGGCAGCATTCCTGCCACAGTGCGCCTGTCACCATGACAAGCACAGGAGAGTTCGTGTCAGCTGCTGTGTTTGTTATTTCAATGAATTTAGCAAAATTAAATAACATTTCAAATAATTTCTAGTGGTCAAGAGCAGGACAGATCCAGAGGCATATTCTGCAACAGCTATGCAGTAAATGTCTGTCAAACTCCACTTCATGCCGGTGTTGGCTGGGATTTAGGTACATTCACAAAACAGACATCATCGGCTCGGCACCTGTAGCTCAGTGGCTAGGGCCCCAGTCACATACACCAGGGCTGGCGGGTTCAAACCCACACAGCTCAGGGGGTTGTACAAGGCAGTCTCCACTCTAGACAAATCTGAAATATATGCAGACACCTGATGGGCTTAAATTGACACATATTAATTGTACATATTGTTGGGTACAGACATAGTGAGTTTTGACGCATGCAAAAGTGGGGTGATTAAATAGGATCATTAGCAAATCCGTCACCTCAGATATTTACCATTTCTTTGTGCTGGGAACATTCAAAATCCCTTCTTCTAGCTATTTAAAAATTCATAATAAACTATTGTTGACGATAGTCACCCTTCAACGCTGTAGGACTCAAGAACTTGTTCCTCCTACCTAGCTGTGATTTTGTACCCTGTAACCAATCCCTGCCCCTTCCATCCCCAGCCTCCCACAACCACTCTTCCAGGCTCTACTTCTGCAAGCTTGACTTTTTTAGCTTCTGCATGTGAGTGAGAACATGTGGTATTTATCTTTCTGTGCCTGGCTCATTGCACTTTACCCCTGTGCGGAGAATGACAGGGTTTCATTTTGTAAGACTGAACGGCATTCCACTGTGCACACGTACCACATTGTTTTTAATCCCTTCACCTGTAAATGGACATTTAGGTTGATTCTGTATCTTGGCTGTTGTGAGTAGTGCTGCAGTAACACCAGACTCCAGATCTCTCTCTGATACACTGATGTATTATAGAAACCTATTTCAATATATAGTGTGAAAACATTTCATGCCATAGGGCACTGCTCACATAATGCATCATTTCATGTGATACATTCACTTCAGCGTCTATATGCTTAAATAGTATTTCAAATTGTATATAAAACCAGCACACTGTACCCCACAAATGCATTAATGTACACAGCTATGATTTAATAAAAATAAAAAAAAAGAAAGAAAGAAAGAAAAGGAAAGAAAGAAAAAGGGGCGACATTCACGGGTGCTGGTCATGGCGGAATTCTAAGAGGAGTGAACGAAGTTCCTACCTATAAGAGTTTGCATATAGTCAGGACACAGAATCACATCAAAATCCTCTGCCAACGTCGGAACTCAAGTTCTTGAAATACTGTAGCTGTAAGACCTGAGCTGTAAGATCAAAGTTTTAAAGAAAAAACTTAAATTATGTAACACCCATGTATTGTATATATATAGCAATATAGGGTTTTACCAGTCCACAAGTATTTGAACTCCTTTCATCTGTTGAGCACATATGCCAGCAACAGGCATTCCCAGCAGTACACAATCCATTCTTACCAGTAACCCTTCTCCTGAATTAAATTCATCAAAGTCCATAACAGTGCACCAGGAGTGGCGCTTGCACAGCTTCACTGCAATGCAGACCTCTTTCTGAACCAAATATTCTTGGTTTGAAATTTAATTTCTTCTGCATGTGTATTTCCCCTTGTTTTCCACAGCCCCTCTGAAATGACTGTGTGTCAGCCCAGCCAGGTGCCATCCCAGGCAGACCAGTCTCTTCCTGCACTGGCCACTGACCCACAGCGTAGAAAGAAGGAGAAATGACCTGGAGGGCACCAACATGACCTGCACCAGCAAAGGTCTCAGAAGCTTACGATCTGGTGTCCAAATACTGTGAGCCCACACAAGGCAAAGAGGGACAGGCACTGGAACCCCAGAATGCTCTTTGTAGCACTATCCAGGGACCCACAAAGTTCATGATAGGACATGAAGTCCAAGGGGCATCCCCCCAAGTTGTGACATGAACAAAACCAGCCTTGAGACTGCTGTATACAGTATTTAATGGAAGGGGGCAATAATGGTTACATGAATGGGAAAAAAACAACAACATGATGTCAATTCTGAACCCAGTCTGACACCTCTCACTGAATGGGTGTTCCTGATTCCGAAGCTCTAAGTTTGCTCTGTGCCTCTTACCCAACACTCCCTATTGCTTTTGGGGAGATTCTCGACTTTGCTTTTATCATTTCTCCTCCATGCCCCCCGGGGGGTTGTAGTCTGCTTATAAGAAATGACTAAGCTTTCTGGGTTCCCTTATATACCACCTGGTCTTTGACACCGGGAGGTGGGAGCATCTCTCACCCTGGGGCCCCATTTCAGGAAGCTACTGCTGACAGGATGGAAAAATGACCCCAGCGGTCATCAGCTGTCCATAACCTCCAGGCTCACTTTATTCATAGGCAGCCTCAGGCTCACCACGGTGGGGTCATCTTTTATGGCCCTCTTTCTACAACTCATCCATGGGGAAATGAAGTAATTTTTTCTTAGGAAAAAGCTATGCATGTGTCTGCTATTTTGTGAGGCTGAGCAGGTCACAGTTCGGGGTCTCAGGTATTGGGAAGTACATTCCCTCTTTCCTTTTTAGTTCTTCCTGTCTGTCCACAGCATGGTGCTTAGCATGTCATAAATATTCATACCTTGATATTCATTTATATTTAGCAGTAACTTGGCAGAGAAAAATAAGGTAAGCAAAAGTTTAAGAGATACACTTCTCACTTTCAAAATGTAAAAACGTCTATAAAAATTGCATAGGAACTGCATAATTTTAATATGTAGAGTCAGTCAGATATCTCAGAACAATTTTTATTTAGTGGTATTGTTAAATATAAAATGGAAACATTTGTATGTAATCATAAGAGTGTGGCTTTTAAAGGACTTTGTTGTTCATACAGTCTAGTGTGAAAGTCCACAGCCCTTGAAAAAAGAGGACAGACCCCTCATTGTCTCCATCTGGGGTCCCCCCTCCCTGTGCCTGTGCTCACGGTGGCCCAGGACAGAATCCAAGGCTGCGAAGAGGAGAGATCATTCCAGAGGACACCTGTTGAACTCTACCTACCAAAGGCGTCTGTGTCCTTTGCACATATAAAAATGTTAAGAGCCCACGTCCAGTGAAATGCCTTTCTGGATTATATTCCCTGAGTTTGAAATGTACTGCTAAATTCCTTCCCAAAAAGCTGAGAGTGGATGTTCCTCAGTAGAAACGCTCTCCGTAGTTTATGCTGTGAGCAAAGCCTCCAGCCGGGGCCTACACAGCAGCTCCACCTGGGAGGCCCTCCTCCGAAGCTGCTTGTGGACAGGAGATTAGAATTAGGATGAGCAGGGCCTGCAGCACGCGTCACCCGCTGCCAGGGCTCAGGAGAGGACACAGCATCCCCAAGGTCAGGCCTGGGGTGACGGCAGCTGTCTTCAGCATGAATGTGATGTGCAGCCAGCTCCGTGCCCATTGTAGGGTGATCCTTTCCAGAGCTGCCTCTTGTAAAGTCACCACTTGACTTTCTTACCCACTGGCTCCCCTGACGAGCCGTCCTGTTGGCAAGGCTGATGATGGATAGTACTCGGGAGAGCCCTAAGCACTGGGCTGATGGGTTCTGTCCTCTGGGGTCACTCACCCAAGTGCAGCACACACTGAATAACCATTACTGTGAAGGGACGATGTAGACATCACTACAGAACAGCGATTTCGTCTGACTCACCGACAACAGGCCTGGATGGAGAAGGGCTGGAGAACACAGTAACATTCAACGTAAGCAGGATCATCTGGGCAACGTGTTCTCACACTGGCAACAGTAGAAACTAAAATCCAGGCCTCTAAACAGAAGGGCCCTGGCTTCCTCCCAGTGCACCACGGTGTCTGGGAGGTGGCCCTCTGCAGCATCACACGGCCGGGACCCCGACTCCTCACATGATGGCTCTGTCTCATGTCTGCGCAGCGTCTCTGCCAGGGGAACACTGCTATGTTCGGGTACCTCCCTGCTCTACCCACTTCTGGGGAGCAAGGAAGGGTATCCCCCTCAACCTCACAACTCTGCCAATGACTGTGCATTGCTTCTGACCAGTGAGAAGCAGGGAATGTCTATAGCAACTTGTAGACAAAGAAAAGGACATGTGGAGGGAGGTTGGTGTGAAGTCCAGTGTCCAGGCTGGAGAAGGGTCAGCCTGCGGCACACAGACACATGGTGGGGAAGCTGAGAGCCCAGAGAACAGGATACCCCAGGCTTCTGGCAGGGGACATGGTGGTTATTCACATCAAATTGTCTAAGCATCTTAAAAGACACATCTGTGTAACACTTAGAGGGTTAGATCTCATTACTCAACACGACTTTGCAGATCAGAGTTGCCAAAGCAAACCCAAAATTCTGATGATGTTACCTATGGCCTTACAGTTAATGGATCATACAATATAAAGTGTAGTGAATTATGAAAAGTGAGGCTCTAACTGGAATGTGTGGGTTCCTCTATAATCTATTTCCAGGTTCCAAAGCTGGCCATGGTCTGGTCAACCGTTTCTCATCAACCACTTGAATGAGGACATAAAAGTTAACAGTTCTTAAATGTGCAGGTGGCCAAAACTGAGAGGCATTACTAAAAATCACAGATCAAGGATTTGAAAACATGAACAGTATTTGTATACTGAATAATTCACTGAGAGAAAATGTGATTTATTCCATAACTATAAAGGGATCTTAGTATTAGGAAATCCACAGATTAATTTGAAGGTTACTTTATAAAATCCATCCAAAGGTCAAATAATGAATTTCTATGGGATTATTTGATTACATACCACAGGGTAAGGGACACAATTGAACATCTGTCACTGATGAGGGGAAACTTAGCACAGACCAGGAGCAGGTGTGTTCCTCCTAAACGTGATAAACATCCCAGATCAACAGCAGTTTCTCACGTAGAGTCAAACATCAGGGGCGTCCCTTTGAAAATAAAGACCCACAAAAGATGCACTGTGAAGTAGCATCATCCTGTGGGTTCAGAACAATACAACTAACAAGCACATTGGAGTGCTCATCCCTGGTGTACAGGGTCTTCTTCACAACTCGATGAAGTAGGTGCAATCTTCTTCTATTTGACAGACAACAAGCCCAAACCTAAAGAAATTTGATAATATCTAATGGGTAGTATGAGGCACACTGGTTTAACCTAGATCTCTCTGTTACACACCTCAAGCAGAAAGGACCAACATATCTATTGAAAAGAAGGAATAGAGTATGTGGTTACATACCCAGAACAAATAAGACCGAATAACCTAACAAAAATTTGGTAACATGGCCTAGGTGCAGGACATCTACTTATATATTTTTATAGATAATGTTCCTATATTCTAGCAATAGTGACTAGAACATGCAATGGAAAATTCCTTTCACAACAACAAAAATTTTAAAATAGGTAGAAGTAACCTTAACAGAAATTTATGAAATTGGCTGGGCATGGTGGCTCACGCCTATAATCCTACCACTCTGGGAGGCCAAGACAGGTAAATTACTTGAGCTCAAGAGTTCAGACCAACCTGAACAAGAGCAAAACCCATTTCTACTAAAAATAGAAAAACTAACCAGGCCTTGTGGTGGGAGCTGATAGTTCCAGCTACTTGGGAGGCTAAGGCAAGAAGATCATTTAAGCCCAAGAGTTAGAGGTCATTGTGAGCTATGACACCACAGCACTCTACCCAGGGCTACAGAGTGAGACTCTGTCTAAAATAAATAAATTAATAATTATGGACTCTATCTACCTGCTCAAATTCCAGTAACTTCAGACACACGGAATAACTGGAGAGAGATCCCAACTTTTTTCCATAGGAAAAGTTAGTACTATAAAAGTCTTCCCAAATTTATATACAGATTAAAATGAATTACATCAAAATCTCAATCTTTTGAAATCTGAAAAAAAAAGATACAAAGTTTACCTAGAAAATTAAACTGGTAAAAAACTAAAAACCCTAAAAAGTGTTTTAGGGGCAGCACCTGTGGCTCAAAGGAGTAGGGCACCGACCCCCATATGCCGGAGGTGGCAGGTTCAAACCCAGCCCTAGTCCAAAACTGCCAGGCAGTTATAAAATAATAATAATAATAATAATAATAATAATAATAATAATAATAAATAAAACAAAAAGTATTTTAGGAGAAAAAATTCCCAGAGAGGTGCCTACCAGACATTACAAGTGCATTATAAACTGTCGACAGTCAGGCCAGCAGGAATCCAAGTAGAGGGACAAGGGAGTTCCTTGTACTGTTCTTGCTACTTTTCTGTCTGTGAAATAACATCAAAATAAGGAATGGTACTGTATCAAAATAAACTTGGCTGCCCACGGCACCTGAGTCTACTGCACTAGGGAGACCTGGCTATCTCCAAACAGATGGCAACTGCAGTCCCTGGAAGGGGTTTCACAGGGGCCGGCTCACCTCTGGGGTTGCGTGCCCGGGGAGAGGGGCCTGGGAGTCACTGCTACCTTGTACCCTGCAAGGCAGGGTAGACTGAGCCGTCACTGTGTTCAGGAGTAGGGCAGAAATTTCACTGTCTCATCCAAGAACGGAGACAACAGGTCCATGTTCATAATCACTGATCTCTGCGATGCAATGATACAAGAATGAGCGAGTAGACAGGTCCATGAATGGACATAGAGACAGTGAGATGGATGGACAAGGGAATAAACCCATCCTGATGGCCAAGGAGTTAGAACTCTTTCTACTCTGACCCTGAATAGTTCACTCTTCTCCAAAACCAGCCTTGCCTTCCACCTGCAAGTGACAAAGCTGTTTTTCCCAGAGAAGCCTGTCCCATCCTCCAAGGTGTACACTTGGCTGCAGCCCCTTCTCACCTGCCTGATGTGGATTAAGGCCACACCAGAGGCACCATGTGTGTGTGTGTGTGTGTGTGTGTGTGTGTTTGGCACACGTGTTCAGGCTCCCTCAGCTAGAATGCCCAGGCTAACTCAGGCCTGGGAGCAAGTAAGGACACCAGCAGGCCACCTGTCTCCACAGGAGCTGGGCAGCACTCAGAGGCCTGCAGAGTAGCTCCAGTCTTCAGGGACACGTCAGCTCGCCACTAGGTTATGACTCAGCCTCCTTGCCTCCAAGCTGTCCCTACCCAGGAGACATCCAACTTAAATCTCTTCTCTTTTCTTCCCTGCCCCATGGATTTTTGCTTATGGTTTTCAGGTCTCTTTATCTTCCTACACGCCCCTTCCTTTGCATCAGTTCCTCTGCCTGTTACTTTCATCTCAGTCTCATATGCCATTGCCTCAAAAGAGAGGTCTGGGTCAGGCCATGATTGTCCACCTCCTGTCTGCTGCCTGTGGCTCAGATCCAACCTATACCCAGCCAGCGGTGCCAGCACAGAGGGTCACAGAGCAACCCAGCCACCACCACCACACCCGGCCAAGTGACGCTGCTACCTCCAGGGGCAGGCCCGCCATGGGTCTCAGGGAGCCCATGTTGTGAAGTGGTTGTGTGACAGTGACCAACTCAAAACTTCACCTGTGCAATCATTTCTCCAAACAGTCCGGGAGGACAGTCACTGCCACGTGCTCTGAGTAACATCACATGGCATGCCAAAGTTTGTTTCACCTCTTCATGGACAAAACATGACCTAAAATTTTTAGCACTTAGGTAGAAACAATTAAAAAAGCAAAAAATAAGCAATTATTGTTTCAGAATAAACCTTTTAAAAGAAAGTAGAATCTTAAGGATTGGACTTACCCTGTTATTCTAAAGGTAGAATTTGGGTCAAATACTGAAAAGTACAAGAAACTGATACTGCCTCAAAGTGAGAAACAGTCTAACTAAAAGTGTTTCCAATAAACAGGCTTAGCAGTCACTGCTATCACCTGTCTCTGCTGCTACATGAAATAATAATCATAAAAAGTCTATGTGATGGTTTCGAACAGTTTTCAGCCCTTTACACATACTAATTTTACTTCTCCCAACTCCAGATGGTAAGCACTGTTGGAATAGATGGCCCATATAACCCTTCCAACTCTGAGGCCACACGTGCTGGTGAACATCCCCCCAAATTTAATCTATGCTTATCCAAATATGGACCCTGCATATCAACAGTGATTAAAAATACCACTTTTGGGACTTCAGCTTAAACATGATGAACTAAATGCACATATTTTTCCTCCACAACCCCATTTGAAAGGATAAAAAGCTTAAAAAAAGAATGAACAAAAAAGGAAACGAAAGAAATAAGCCCACGAGAACAAAAAGAAAAGATGATAGCAAATGCTATCAGGAAAATTTGGGAAGCTGGAGAGTCTGTGAACAAATAATAACTGACTTTGGTTTTTGCTTTTCCACTCTTAACAGCCTGTGAAGGGGCCATAGGGGGTGGTGACAAAACAATCAACCAGCCACTTAGCACTCCAGAAGACCTCTCTCCCCAAATCCGGAAGCCTGGGTGCAGTGGGCTTCCGGGAAGCGGCCGCCCTGAAGCAGCTCTGATTCTGCATGTGTCAGGTAGCAGCCCCAGATCCCTGCCCACTGCTGTAGTTACTGGAGGGTTTCAGTTTACTTTCTTGCTACGTATGTTTATTTTCTAAGTGTCCTCTTTGTTGTATGTTCTTCTTTGGCACTATTCTGAGTTAATCAAGTATTTTTCTATATTCCATCTTATCACCAATAATGGCCCCTTAGCTTTGTCTTGTAACTTCAGCTTTTTTGTTGTTTTGCTGGTGTTTTAGGGAATTAAATATGCATTCTTAGCACAACACAGTCTACTTTATTTTAACACTATAGCACTTCAAATCAAAGGAAACTAACAAGAATACAAATCCATTTCCTAATCTGCAACCTCTGTGCTATAGTTTCAAGCATCTTATTTCTACCTATGTTACACTGTTACTTGGTGTTCTTTAATCTATAGATTGGTTCTTTCAACCAAGTCCCCTGATATTTTCTTTCTTCCTTTGAGAAGGGAAAAAAGAGACAAAGGCATAATAAACAATCACTGGAAGGCAAAACATCGCAGATCAGTATTCCTTTGATCATAGAAGTGTTCTTCTACTATTTTTGGAAGAGTAATCAACAGTCTCTCTCTCTTAAAAGTTAGATGTGAACTTGATGTCAGATTTGCATACAATATTGAAGGAGTTTAAAATTATTCCTAGTTCATTCTTCCTCCCATCTGACTTTCTCATTGGAAACTTATTCAGAAAGCTAAAGAAGCTACTTCTCTTCACCAGAACATTTTGTACAGCAAAACAAGAAATTTATAACTAAAAAGAGATTTCATTACCAGGTTCATATTTGGGAAGTAACTTTGCCACCTAATAACCTTGAGTGGTTTCAGAATTCAGTCAAAAATATTCTCTATTTTCAAAGGGAAAGAATGAGAACAGAACTTTTAAAATAATTTTCAGACAAATCAAAAGCATTGCAACCTGTATTTGTGCTTTTCAAGGTTGAAAGCTAGAGTTTACAAAGTTATTTAAATTTTAATTATATGAAAATTAATCTCATTCATTCTAATGTGGCTAAATAGGAGGAAATCATTTTAACTGGAAACATTCAGTAACTATGACATCTGTGGTTGGCCAGCACAATGTGTAGGAACAAACTTCATCTGCCGATAGGAAGGCCATTTGCAAGCATCTTTTAAAATACTAGGATCAATAAGACCCAAAGAAAAGAGTTTTCCAAGACAGCGAGGTAGATTTCATTCTCTGTGTGCACCTCAAAATCTGAAAATTGGAAGTTTTCTCTTCGTAAAATTACTAGTATATCTGGCTTGGGTTGGATGATATTTTAGAAATTGGTTTATATGGTTGGGTTTTCTGTTAGATTTTGTAGAATCTTTTATGCCCTCAACAAGAAATCCATTAATACACCAATTTAACACTATGTTTCTTCCTAATATATTTCAACTTTTAGTGAAATTTTGACAAATTAAGAAGACTGATAGTCAGTGAAACCCAAGAAGATTTTAAGATAGAAAGGGGAGAGACTGCCTCCTACTGGCAGAGGCAGACAACTGAACTCGGGGTTGTATTTATCACGGAGATGAGTGATAGCAAGAACTAGGAAAGCCCCTTCATACACTGAGTTGCAAAAGAGAAACTTAGGTAATGGATTGAAACTGAGTTGAAGAGCATGTACTTTAAAAACTCAACTGACGAGAAAAAGGAACATGTGACCACAAAAACAAATGTACCCCATTACCCCTATACTATTGATGAAAATGTATAACACATTTTCTAATAATGGGTTCTTTGTTTAGGCTGTTTTTAAGATGCTCAAAAAATGCTTAACAGAATCTTTTCTACTACCTATATTCCTGATTAGATTTGTAAGTATTTTCTAAGATTTTCTTTGTCAGACTGATAAGTCTACTTAAGTGTTGGAAGTGTAACTGTAGGTGGTGTTATAGTTTAAGGAGGATTAAGTCACTAACATTAATCAAAGAAAAACACAAAAGTGATTGTTTTCATAGTTGTTATAAGTTATATAAGTTGACTGCAAAAGTTCGGGGGGGGGGGGAATGTGCCTAGGGGTAGTTAATTTTAATGTACAGTATAGTGTAATAATTCCAGCATGATAACATGGAAGTATTGCTTCCTGTGTACAAAGACACTTCTTCCTGGGAGTTAAAGCACTAATAATTTCCACCAGAATGAATGTCACTGATTTCCACTTCAGAACCTCAGAGCTGTGAAAAATGAAACTAAAATCAGAACCTATATCATCAAATGAACATGTTCTTATGAAACTCAAAAGATTGCAGTATCTCCAGTTATCAGAACTTCTAAAAATTGAGTATCTTTAAAACTTAATAACTTTATAGGCTATGACTACATTAACATGAAAACATCTTTTGCTAATGGAGAATATTTTATGAAAAAAGCTCTGCCTAGTGATTTCCCACGTTTCAGGAAAGTAAATTATCTATGTCTATCCAATTTAAAAATTTTTTAAATTTTAGTCAAAAAAATATTGATTTGATCAGACTACCTATATTCAGGAAAATATGAAATCCTTTTTAAGGAAAATCATTGTATTACATGAACCCACAAACTCCTCACATAGGTTTTCTATGTTGAAAATGAAACAATCTTTGATATTTAAACAGGAGATGAATCCTATGGGTGTCTTTCTACAAAAGGGAAGAAAAAAACATAACAGAATAGATTGTTTATAAGCTTTAACTATAGACTTAAGAGATTGTTTATAAGCTTTTTCATCAAATGTTATGAATAAAAAATGAAAATGAATGAAAAATGAGACTCAGAGAGATCAGCTGATGAGGTTAAAACACAAAAGGCTCAGATTTGGGGCCGAGGGCCTACACGTCACGTGTGCCCTGCTAACGGGCTGTGGTTCTAGGAATATAAAAATCTACTGGCAGCTGGGTACGGTGGCTCATGCCTGTAATTCCAGCACTCTGGGAGGCTGAGGCAGGTGGATTAGCTGAGCTCATGAAGATCAGCCTGAGCCAGAGGGAGCCTGAGCCAGAGGGAGAGTCCATCTCTAAAAATAGCTGGGCATTGTGGCCTACAGTCCCAGCCACTCGCGAGTCCGAGGCAAGGGGATCACCTGAGCCCAAGAGTTAGAGGTTGCTGTGAGCTATGACATTATAGCAATATACTGTGGGTGACAAAGTTAAGACTCTTTCTCCAAAAAAAAAAAAAAAAAAAAAAAATCCAACCAAGCATAAAAGTATTGAAAATAAATGAAGCTAATACTAAAACTTTTCATGGAACACCAGATGCAAATCTTTTGAACTACAGCATCATGTTAAAAATTAAGACTTTAGAATTCTCTAAATATTGTTCACTAAGTAAGAGCTGCAATGTGTAGGTAGATGATAGATGGACCTATAGAGATGACTAAATGTAAGGATGGATGATAGATGGTGACAGACAACTTCAAAACATTTACTTGACTTCATTACTTTCAATTAACAATCTTCCAATCTGGCTTGAAGAGGGGCAACAGGTGACTTTCGTACATAGTCTAAGTAAAGAGAACACACTTGGAGTGAGAATCCTTTAATAATTATATTCATTTCCAGAGAACAATAAATACAGAAATTGCAAGCAGTATATGTAACAGTAATATTTTCCTTGGATATAACTACTTTTATACAACTTAATGGGAAAACACTGTTTCAAGAAGTTAGCATCAGGAAAAGGTACACAACAGAAAGAAATTACAAGTAAAATCAAAAAGTGTTTATCTTGGTCCTGATCACGGAGGCTCATACCCCAGCTCACGCCACAGCAGAAGGGAGGCCACAGCCACAGCTCAGCTCCGGGCGGCCGCAGTCTGGGGCTGCTCAGATTGCAGCTGCTTGCCAAGGTATTCCCTGAAACACAGAATGAGACTCAGGATTTAAAATACAAGGAATCTCTTTTAAAGTCGAGACATGATATACATACACTGTCACGTATACTTAAACGTCTCAGAATTACTAATAAAATGGCCTTAGAAAACTAAACCTCTGCACGTTTCAGAATGCACTGTACGAATTCTACTCCTTGTATCACACAAAGACAAGTTGTCACACACACCAACTAGTAATTCTTGTACTAACACCCTGTAGTTGTTACAATTACTCAACTGGGTAATTACAAGGAAATGTAATTACTTCTCAGAGAAAGCCCACTTCCCTGCTCAAAGGTCTTCTTTATTGCTGCTACCACCCCTGTAATCTGAGTTCAAAAATCAGCTTAATTATGACTCCAGGGGCCTCACACGTGAAAAACAAATTTCCTGCTGTTAGAGAACACCCAAATCTACAGCCTGGGATGGGCACAAGAGCACATGAAAATACATCACTGAAAGGAACAGCAAGCATCACAAAGGCAACAGGAGCTGCACACCATGCGGACACAGTCCGAGCCCTCCCCAGATGGCCATGCCAGATCCAGACAGCAGAGCAGGGACGCCCCCCACGTCACACCTGCCCCCGCTTGTCTCTGCTTCATAGCCTGGAGCAAAGTAGGAAAGACGGGGAAAGCAGCAGCCCGGGAAGGGGGCAGAGGCGGCAGGGCTGTGAGGACGTGTGGGAGGTGCAGGGCCCGTCGTGGAGGCTGTAGAAAGCGAGCCGACTGAAACTTCCCGTGGCACAAAGATGGTTTATGGTCCTCTTTACCCTTCAGTAAAGTCTGGGGTGTCACACTGAAGTAACACTAGGAACTACCCTGACATACTCTAGACAATGGGCATCTATGTCCGACCAGGAGTAAGTAAATAGTCATGTCCATTTTATGCAGAGGCCAAAAGGGAAGCCATTCCGTAAATTCTATCAGACGGGAAAGAACAGGAGTTGATGGTCGCTGTTAATGCTGCCCCTCTTATTGTAAAATTTCCAGATCTTATTTCCAGATTTTGTATTTTTCCTACACATACTTAATGAATTAAACCTGAAATTAAATGTGCTTCATTTCAAGGGGCCTTCAAATATTCCAATTTTGAATGTTAGATTGTTTAGCATGGTTCCTTAGAGAATATTCCAAAGTACACTCAGAGACGCCGTGGCACCCTCCGATTACAATAATCGTGGTTCTTTCAGTCAAGGAAGGACCAACATTTCCAAACAGCCAGAGAGGTAACATCCTTTTCTACACTCTGACTATTCCTTCCCTACAAGGTGGCCCAGAGGCATCCACTGCTTCATGAGCTGGTGCCTGACTTGTAGAAAAACCCGCACCTCCTTTCCTGTCTGCTAACAGGGGTTATGTAATTTAGAATCTGGGGGAAGGAAAAGGACACGCACAGATGTAAGGGTTCCAACTAAGAACCTACACATTACCAGCCCTGGGTGAAATGTCAAGAGCCAACTTTGGGTGTCAGAAAACACCAAAAGCCCAAGAAACAGCCTAGACGATGTCCCAGTGGAAGAAGAATCAAATCTCTACACGCTTTAACTGTTATTTGTTATGGCATGTGGGTCACTAAAATATCAGAAGGGACTGAACCATGGTTCAAGTGAAAAAGATAGAGAAAGCCCTAACCTACACACAAACTTTGGGGAAAATCTACTCCTTTGAACTGGGCTTGTAAAGTATTTCACTTTGCTCCCTGATGCCAAAGGGCAATGTGCCGCCAAATGAAAACATTCCCCACACGGGGATACCCAAGCCAGTCTCTGACTCCCAGGAGTCCTCTCGCCAAGGACAGCTTGCCCACTGTGCACTTCAACACGGCACACCCACACATGACCCTCTTTCATCTCAGAGCACTCCCGCGATGTGGGTGTCACCTTCTCCCTGTTACAGGAGAGGGAAGAAAATGTAGAAACTTCAGTAACCTGCCCAAGGGCCTGGCCAGGGCTCTGGTCCTACACTCCTTCCACAGTGGCGCTGCCCGGCCTCCATAAGAGTCTGGGAAAGTACAGAAAGCAGATACTTCCTATTTTTATAGATTAGAAAACAATGAAAGGTGTGAATAATTTCTTCGGGTTAAAGTTACATTTCTAACAGGCAAAAAGAAAAAACTAGTAAGGATTTTATCTGAGGGGATTATAATGTATCTAGAACAAAGGCTGAACAAAGAGATCTTCTAAATGATTAAGTATTGAGTCAGTCAGTCAAGCCTTCTCCCTATATACAAAGATCAATACAACAATAAAAATTCAACTGATAATTCACTCAAAGCTGCCTGATTTGTATCAGCAATCTACAGAAGTTTAACACTAAATCTTTGTTTCTACTACCTAAAAAGCAAAATTTGAGATGGATAATATTTTTTTCTCTTTTACTTCATTAATAACTGAAACTGCCAAAATCTTCACATCTCAACATCTCTGAAACTGAAAACAGGAGCAGTCCAAAAACTCCCCTTTAAAAAAAAAAAAAAATACAAGCACAAAACAGCTCACAAAAGACATAGTGTATCCTGCAAAAGGTATATATCTGACTAAGAAATACATAGAACTGCTTTCCAGTTCCTGCAAAGCACTGCCAAAACAGCTAAGACATGACAGGCAGGGTCTCAAGGTGATGTTAACCAGCTTGTTTCCATGTGGTTAGAAGTAAGGCATCAGAAAGCATTTACTTGGGCTATATTAACTCTTGAAACAACAGAAATGTCTTCAACATATCATAATTAAGTGCCAAACCTGACACAGTCTCACTTGATAGACTGCTGTGGTGTCACAGCTCACAGCAACCTCAAACTCTTGTGCTCGAGCCATCCTCTTGCCTCAGCCTCATGAGTAGCTGAGACTCCAGGCGCCCATTACAATGCCTGGCTAGTTTTTCCATTTTTAGTACAGATGGGATCTCACTCTTGCTGAGACTGGTCTTGAACTACAGAGCTCAGGTAATCAGCCTCCCAGAGTGCTAGGATTACAGGTGTGAGCCACTGTGCCCAGCCAATATTTTTAACTATAATTGAAGACATTGTGCGAATAGTATTCAGCAACATGCTAGCTTCACCTATGTAACTGAAACATGGTAATGGTAGCTTCAGCCATATAATTTAGTGCCGGGAATTACACAGTATAACTTCACTGATTTAATTTAGTAACAGGAAATGTTAATTTTTTACTGATAAACATGTTAATCAATGAAAACTACAAAGTGTATCTTATTTATTTCACCTTGCTTATCACAAAGCTCAGGAAAATCCATTGTTAAAATGCTAACATTTTTGTATTATTTTCCCTGGTTTTCTTTCAGTGTGCAAATTTCCCATAACTGAAATCACAATGTTCCTGGAATTCTACATCTTACTTTTCTGAGTCTATCATAATTGTTATTAAAACTAAAACTGAATCACAATTAAATGTTTTCTTTTCTTCATTTTTTAAAGTTTATTTTTATAGATTTAAGGAGATACGAGTATAGTTTTGTTACCTGGAATATATTGCATAAAAGTGAAATCTAGACTTTTACTGTACCTATCACCCAAAGAATATACACTGAATCCAACAGGTAATTTTTCATCCTTCACCCACTACCACCTTTGGAGTATCCAATGCCTACTATTCCACTCTGTACATCCACGCAGACCCATTATTTAGCCCCAAAGTAAAAGTGAGAATGTGTGGTATCTTACTTTGTGTGTATGAGTTATTGCATTTAAGATAACAGCCTTCAGCAGGGCAGGGTGGCTCAAGCCTGTAATCCAAGCACTCTGGGAGGCTGAGGCTGTGGATTGCCTGAGCTCAGGAGTTCAAGACCAGCCTGAGCAAGAGCAAGACACCCATCTCTGAAAAACAGCCAGGTATTGTGGTGGGTGCCTGTAGTCCCAGCTACTCAGGAGGCTGAGGTAAGAGAATCACTTGAACTTAAGAGTTTGAGGTTGCTATGCCACCATGGCACTCAACTGGGGCTACAAAGTGAGACTCTATCTCAAAAATAGAAAAAAAACGGGCAGCGCCTGTAGCTTAGTGAGTAGGGCACTGGCCCCATATACCAAGGGTGGCAGGTTCAAACCCAGCCACGACCAAACTGCAACAAAAAAATAGCCAGATGTTGTGGCAGGAGCCTGTAATCCCAGCTACTTGGGAGGCTGAGGCAAGAGAATCGCCTAAGCTCAAGAGCTGGAGGTTGCTGTGAGCTGTGACACCACAGCACTCTACCAAGGGTGACAAAGTGAGACTCTGTCTCTTAAAAAAAAAAAAAAAAGAGATAACATCCTCTAGTTCCATCCTTATTGCTGAAAAAGACATGATCTCATTCATTTTTCATGGCTAGGTAATACTTCATGCATATATATATGCCACATTTTCTTCATCTAATCATCTGTCCATGGACATGTAGGTTGATTCCATATTAGGGCTGTTGTGAATAGTCTGCAATAAACATACAAGGAGCATGGGTGTTTTTTTATATAATGATATAATGTGTTTCTTAACCTTTATCTGTCCTGTTTTGGAAAACAAATTGGTATGATAGAAATCATTTACAGACTATTCTCTTCTGAATATATAAAAATAATTTATCTTAGAAAATATGATCTTTACAAACTATTTAGAATACAGATTTGTATTTGGTAAAGAGGAATAAATTGTTAACCATTTTATATGGTCCTATTTTCTTTATTGCTAACTCACTATAGTTTAGTTATAAATTCAGTGATTCCTCTAGCTTTTATCATGATTTTGAATATGAAACAAGCAAATATAACAACTGAACCATGTAAAAAATCACAGGGTTCTCTCTCTTCTGCATCTAAAGAAATATTTAAATTCCAAACATAAGGACTATACAGTCAAACTGTTTCCCCAATATTTGAAAATCTCACCCTTGGTCAGACACTGTTTTTAGTGCCAGCTCTTTACTAAGCACTGAACTAACTGACATACATTTTCTTATGGGCTCTTCACATTAATGCCCATAAAGGAAGAGATAAGGCTCATGTAATAGTGATGTAACGAGACTTCAGCAATGATAAACGGCCAGTTGTAAGGTTAGGACAACTAATTAGCGGTGCGGCACATCTGTCTGATTTTAAAATTCGGTTTTAGTGACTACAGTACTCCTGGGACTCTACTCCCAGCGGCTAGAGACATTTTACTGTCCAGATGTGAGAATAAAGAGCTTAAGAACATCACAATATGAATCTTAGATTTATTTTCTCAAACATAATTTCATAACCACCAGCTCCTTCTTTTTCTAACAGCATTTAAATTCAAAAACTAACAGATTAACAGTCCCCCTAAACCGTGAACCATATAATTTTTAACAAGTGGTCAGTGATTCTAAAGTCTAGTCTAGAGTCTCATGTGAGCTGTAGTCTGTAGAAACTAAAACATACATTTTATTGTGAAAGCAATTGCATTAAAGAGTATATTCCAAACAGTAATTTATATAAAACTCATAATAACAAAGTTATCTTTCCTACAGGAATTCCACTTATCAAATCCTTCTTTCACGAGTCATAAAATCTAAACATCACTAGCCAAATCCTGAGTTTCTTATCTCTGGCCATGCTCAAGAACACATTCACTCTCTCTGTGCACGACCAGCTCTGCCACCAGTCAGCAGTACCTCAGCACTTCATCATTTGCCTAACAGATGATATGATGACCAATGCCCAGAGCTACCCCATATCCTTTTATTTTTATTTTTTTATTTATTTATTTTTTAGAGACAGAGTCTCACTTTGTTGCCCTCAGTAGAGTGCAGTGGTGTCACAGCTCACAGCAACCTCCAACTTCTGGGCTAAGGCGATTCTCTTGCCTCAGCCTCCCGAGTAGCTGGGACTACGGGTGCCCCCCACAACGCCCGGATATTCCACCCCATTTCCTTTTAAACATTGACTTCTGATCAGCAAGTAGTTACAACCAAACCCAATTGGCACAATGGGCGACAGCCCGTAACAGAGGACACTGCATACCCAGTGGCGTAGGGTGCCATGGGAGAGAACCGTCTGTTCATATAAGGACTTCTAACAAGAAACCTTATTTTATGTTCATTACAAAGACAGCATGTCAGCAAAGTCTACATGTAAGACTTATGATCTCCCCTTTTTCTTGAATTATATTTCAAATGTAAGACTGAGCGCAAATGAGAGTGGAGTGGACGATTTATCATCTTTTAGTATTTAGATCAGCGTCTGGCAGAAAAGAGCTTGAAGACTGTCAAATGAAAAAATGGCTGAAGATTCCCATGGGAAAGCTAGTCCTGGAAAAGGATGCGTTTTTCTCCTAAAAGGAAATCTGCTGAAACACCTGGAGAGACAAAGCCGTCAGCCGTTAAACCTCCCAACTACTCCGTAATCTAAACCATCCTACCACTGTAGAAATGTTCCAACAAAATTAAATGATTTTTACTTACAAAGTGTGCTGGTAACCGAGAAAGCTCAACTAAACTCACAGTAAAGAAACACCATTTCTAGAAAACTAGTGCAACATTTTAATGACATGTAATAGAAAAGGAGTTAAATCAGCTTTACAATTAAGCTTAAAGGATCTGCTGACTTATAAAACAATTCTTTAGGGCATCATCTCCCCATGAGATATGAAAACCTAAAATAAACCAAAACATGGGGGCAGTTGTTTTTTCAATATGAATGAAATGCTTCTCAGAACTCTTTAAACAATAAAGCAGCAAAATTATCCAACTTTGGCACACTATGCACAAGCACCAGCTGACATGAGGTTTTCAGTGCTTTGTCTGATTTTGTTTGGTAACTGAGGAGTCAGCTGTAGGCCTGGGACGTGGCCGGCTCCTCCCTCCTGTCCCCGCCCGACCCGTGTCCTGGTCTTGCAGATCTTCCCCGCTCAGTGTGAACTGCATCCTCCCCTCTCACGCCCAGTCCTGCCTTCCCTGGGGACATCGCACGTGCTATGACTTGGACCAGATCTGCAGCCTCCTTACTGGCCTTTTTTCCTCCAGTCTTAGACCTTTTCATTCACTATCTCCAGGACAGTCTTCCTAGAATTACACTGTTATTTTCACTATCCCTTGGTAGTTTTCCACAGCCTTAGGAAAGAATTCAAACTTCTCAGCACAGAAAAGATGTTTTTTTTATGGTGTGGCCTCTATGTTCATCTCGCTTCACTACCAGACACCCACTGCCTGTAAACACAACTAACTTCCCTGCCTGGGTGTGGCCTTTCCAGCTGAGTGTGTTTGCGCACAGGGCCCGCTCTCCCGAGAAGCCCCTCTCTTCCCCTTTCCTGGCTCCCCTTCTAATCCGTTCACAGTTCCCACCTCCTCTCTGGCCAGCACCTTCCTGGCCTACAGGAGGCCCAGTCGGTACACGGGAGTTTGATAACGTGCGTCTGCTGCCCTCTCCACAGGATGAACAATCTAGCTTTTCCCCAAAAGGATCAACAGAGAAGTTAGACTTGTTTAAATGCAAAGATTTGATATAAACTTAAAGAGTATGTCATTAATGGAACCACCAACGACTACATATCACCAACCTTCTCTGACAAAAATCACTTTTCAAAATATAAATTCAAAATAAATTTCATTCTAATATACTCTATAATTAGCTATTTTTAAGTTAATAAACCAATAGAAGTGATATAACTACTTCATTGGTTTTGATTTCTTAAACATTTCAAACATTAAAACATAAGATGTTTCAATGCCATAAGATTTACCAAATATTAATTTATAAGCAATTACGAGATTTTTCTAAAACTCTCGAAGAAGGGGCTTCAAAAGGTCCTGAATTGTATATTAAACCAGCGCATTGTACCCCATGATTACATTAATGTACACAGCTATGATTTAATAAAAACAAATAAATAGCCTTGAAACCAGGCAGGCATGGTAGCATGTGCCTGTGCTGCCAGATATTCGGGAGACTGAAGTGAGAGATTCACTTGAGCCTAGGAGTCCAAAGCTGCAGTGAGTTATGATCTCACCACTGCACTCCAGCCTGGGTAACAGAGTAGACTCTGCCTCTAAATGGACAGATAAGTAAGTAGTTATTTGACCATTTATAGTTCAAAACCATGATGGTTGGCTTTTCATGCTCACGTGTGAGATTTTATCTCCTTCAAACCTTGTTACCACATCAGCATATAATCTGACTCCAAGCACAACCACAACTTCCTCAATTATCTATGCCGGTAGAGGTGGGTGCCATGCACACCTTCCTGAGGACCTAATAATCAAAGTCAAAGCAGTCCGTTATAATTCTAATACATATGCATATAATACAGATAGCAGATTTTTAACTCCTGGGGAAAAGACTATTTGTTCCCCAATGTCTTTTTTCTCTCCTTCCTCAATAATAGAACCCCTGAATTTAGGTAGAGCATGTGTCCTACCAGAATAAAGATCTCATTTTCCAGTTTCTTCACAGCTACATGCAGCCAGGAGCTGAGTAACGACCAGTAAGGTGTAAGTAGAGGTGTAGAGGGCAACCCCTGGAAGCGCGCCCACCCCAGGGACAGCAGCATGCTGAGCTGGAAGATGTGCAGATCCCTGAGCACTTCCAGTGCTGGACTGCCCAGCCCTTACTTGGATGTGAAATAGAAACAGATATCTACTTGTTTAAGCTATGGTTATATGGTTATATGGAGTTTCTGTTATATCGTTAGCTGAACATGTCCTTCCAATTGTCTATTCTCTTGAGTAAATGACCAGTATCCATACCAGATATACACCACGGGATTTAAAATATACCTAGATAACAATTTGCCTACAAACTTAAACAAATATGTACAGATGAGTAGAACTCTCAGATTGTTTTTAAATCCTGAAATTCCAAAAACTTTCTGCTATGGTTTGAATAGTTGCCCTCTGGGCCTTAAAGAGGTGATTAATCTATTCATGAATTAATGGGTTAATGGGTTATTATGGGAGTGGGATTGGCGGCTTTACAAAAAGAAAGATGGGAGCTAGCACACTCAGCCCCACCCCATGTGATGCCCAGGCCACCTCCAGACTCTGCAGGGAAGTCCCCATCAGTCAGAAGGCTCTTACCAGATGCAGCCCCTCGACCTTGGACATTTCAGCCTCCAAAATTCTCAGAAGCAAACTCCTATGCTTTGTAAATTACCTAGTTTCAGGTACTTTGTTAAATGTAACAGAAAATGGACTGAGACATTTTCCTTGGTGGCCTGTCTTGACACAATTTCTACCCAGCAGCTCATCTGTCATCTGCTGCCCCTCCTCCCAATTCTTACCCAGAAAAGAACAGAAAGGCTGAGTGTGGTTTCAGGTCACAGCTAACAAAAAAAGTCTAACTACAATAATACAGAAAATCTTGAGTACCCCTAGAAAACAGTCAACAAATAAAGTAAATTATGACCACAAAATGTTATTATCTACCCCAATCAGAAAACTAGCACAGCTTAAGCAAAGAGAAAGAAGAAAGGAATGGAAAACAGCTGGGAAAATAGCTGGGAAAAAATACCAGAGTATGATGAACTGTTTCTATATTACTCTTCAGAAAGTTGTAATTCACATATTAATGATGTTTCTATAAGCATAATATATGAGCACCTTGGTCTGAAGTGCACTGACCACTTGCAAAAAATTATTTAGTGTGAAAAAACTAAGCAAAAAAAAATTTTTTTTGAGACAGTCTCCCTTAGTTACCCTTGGTACAGTGCCACGGTGCCATAGCTCACAGCGACCTCAAATTCTTGGGCTTAAGTGATTCTCTTGCTTCAGCCTACTGAGTAGCCGGGACTATATGTGCCCACTACAATACCCAGCTATTTTTAGAGACAGGGTCTCACTCTTCCTTAAGCTGGTCTCGAACCTGGGAGCTCAGGCAATCCACCCACCTCAGCCTCCCAGAGTGCTAGGATTACAGGTGTGAGGCACTGTGCCTGGCAGCAAAATTTTTAACAAGAGAAATGTAGAGCAAATCAAAATTCTTTGTTTTAAACATTTTAGACTTCAATTTATAATCAAAACTATCCAAAGATCATTCAAGTAAAATAATTAATACAATTAATTTATCTTTAAATTAGTTAATTTTTCTAGTGTTATGCCACAAATATGAACACTTTTTTAACAATAGTAGTAATTGTTGTTAGACACACTTATATATTTATTTTTGTAGTTAATAATCAACCTTAATTATATGCCCGTAATTTATAATATTTGTTCTCATTTAATATGATACAAAGGCAAAACAATTTCTACTAAAGATCATTTCCAAGTTGGAAGCTCGGCTGCTTCCTTAAAGTTTCAACTTAAAAATTTATTTTAGGCACAGTGGCTCATGCCTGCAATCCTAGCACTTTGGGAGGGTTCACGAGTTCCAGACCACCCTGAGCAAAAATGAGACCCTCCTCTTCTCTACTAAAAATAGAAAAACTGAGGCAAGAGGATGGCTTGAGCCCAGGAGTTGGAGGTTGTTGTGAGCTATGATGTCATGGCATTTTACCCAGGACAACAGCTTGAGACTTTGTCTCAAAAAGAAAAAAAAAAAAAGAAAAAAATTATTTTAGGAAACTAATTGGTCCCTATTTGTCACAATGTAGTAAAGTCTATTCCCATATAGTCATAATTTTTAAAAGTATATACTTAATATTTTAAATCTAGGTTATTTAAAATTTTTGATTTCTATAGAGATAAGTTAACAAGAAGAAAGTAAATCAAGGCTGCTAAATTCCAAATAGATACTATTCTACATTGAGTTCTTTGAGGGTTCTGCATACTTCCTTCCCAAAAAGTAGTATTAGTTTGCAGTTCTATCAGCAGTGGAAAAGTGTTCCCTTCTCTCTGTGCCCCTGCCAGCATCTGTAGCTTTGAGACTTTGTGATATGGGCCATTCTCACTGGAATTAGGTATAATCTCAAATTAGACCTCCCACTTGATCCTGCAATCCCATTACTAGGCATCTACCCAGAAGAAAAAAAAAAAAATCCTTTTATCATAAGGACACTGGACCTAGATTGTTTATCACAGCTAACTCTAAAACCACCGCAAGGTGGAAACAGCCTAAATGCCCACCAACCCAGGAATGGATTAACAGGATGTGATATATGAATACCATGGAATTCTATTCAGCCACTAAAAAAGATGGAGACTTCACATCTTTTGTATTATCCTGGATTGAGGTGGAACACATTCTTCTTAGCAAAGCATCACAAGAATGGAGATGCAAAAATCCAATGTGCTCTATTCAAATATGAAGGTAGTTGAGGAGCTAATACAAGGGGGGATGGGGAATTCGCAAGAGGGGAGAAGGGAGGAAGGACGGGATGAGGGGCACAGTGTACGGCACACCTCTTAGGGGGCAGGACACAATTATGACAGGGAATTATCTAACAAATGCAATCAGTGTAACCTAATTCTTTGTATCCTCAATGAATCTCAAACAATAAAAAAAA
This sequence comes from Arctocebus calabarensis, assembly GCA_963573935.1. NCBI lineage: Eukaryota > Metazoa > Chordata > Mammalia > Primates > Lorisidae > Arctocebus > Arctocebus calabarensis. The sequence continues at coordinate 105,667 of CAUYON010078787.1, forward strand.
AATTTTAATTTTTTAATTTCAAATTTTCACATTTTAAAATTTGAAAAACAATTTTAAAAAGATACTATTCTATCATGCTACTAAGAAGAATTTCAGAATATTGTTTAAAAAACAGAGGCCCAAGTTAAGCAATATATTCTATCACCAGCAAATAACTTCTGTATATGTGAAACCCTAAGGCATAAAAAAAGTATGAGAAACATTATTTCAAAGAGACTACAAGTGATAAAAAGGTAATTTTTTAAATGTTTGATACTAAATAATAAAATACAGATAATTCCAAATATAGGTACTTGTAGGAGGAAAAATTAGGTATTGAAATTGCCAGGTGATAAATCACTACTTGTAAAAACTTCTTAAATGGATTTTTTTTTTTTTTTTGCAGTTTTTGGTTGGGTCTGGGTTTGAATCCACCACCTCTGGTATATGGGGCCAGCACCCTACTTCTTTGAGCCACAGGCACTGCCCTTAAACGGATTATTTAACATAGGTTTAATATGTGGTGTTAATATTTTAAACTACTATATTTAATGTCACATAATTAATTTTCTTGATACTACAGGTAAATAGGCATAAGTGAGTAAATGAGACAGAAATCACCCTCATGATTTCAAAAGTCAAGATATCAAAATATAAATGAATGGTGTTAATTTACTCTGTAAAATTTGAAGGCTATGATAACAGCTTTATTTACTTGATTAAAATACTTGTAACTCATGTTCTGTCTACTCCTAAAAAGATGTGGGAAGATGCTCAACTTGGGGCTTTGGAGTCAGGCAGAGTTCGGTTGTCTTTAGAAATTGTTTTCTTAACACTGAAGAGGTAGTTACTTTCCCTTTACCCTAAGCTTAATGTGGACTTGGTAAATAGGGCTAGAAAGGCATTTCTTTCCATCAACCAAGAGCCAGGAGCAGCAGGCAGCAATTAAATAAATGATGCAAAAAGAAGGGAAGGCCGGGCAATCAACCTACTAGGGCCCATCCATTAGTCCCAGCTGTAGAAAAGGCACGCCTGATTGCTGGGCAGGACCTGCATGTAGCCAGCTTCCTGCATAAAAGTCAGGGTGTGGGAGGAACAAAAGAAAAGAAGAGACCAAAAAAAATGAGACTGTTCAACAAACTGTAGATACAGTAGCTGCAATAGAGACAGAAATGGCAATGAGTTGGGAGGAAAAGCAAAAAAAAGATCAGGACAGTAAGCAACAGACGCTGACGATGAAAACATGAGAGAAGAGATGGAAGAGGGTGGAACTCCACGTTAGTGCCACGCACACAGCAGACAGAACTCAGAGACCCGGCGAGGCAGCAAGCGCTCTCCCTGAGCCGAGGAAGAGGGGTGAGCGGCGGGACGCCCCGCAGGCCCAGATGCGCCTTTCTGGAGAGCAGGATGGAGGGACACCCAGTTTGGAATTGGGGTTACGTGACCTGGGTTCCAATCTAATGCCCATAAATGAAGAGTCTGGGAAATTTGCTCAACTACCCTTCTACCTTGGACTTATCTATAAACAGGAGAGCAGTGACATCTGCCGTGCAAATGTGTGAGGATTCAAAAGACAAAGTGTGCCCCTGGTTAGTGCCGCCTTAGTTCCTCAATAATGTGAACTGTCTCCCCGCCCACGGTGTAGGACATCTGCTGTCTGTGGCACACACTGGGAATACTCTGCATTGGAGCTACTGACGGGGACAGGGAGGTGGAAAGAGGAGCTGCAGCTCGGCCGGTTTTCTGGTCCCGGGTTTCAGGGCACCGCGTGATTTCACCTAACATTAGGCGGATCCTGGGAGCTACCTGACATCCTTGTAACATCAACGCCTTACTTTTAAGCTAGCCTGAGGTTTCTGTTTCTTGCAAACAAAGCTATAGCTGAAGATAAAGAATAAGAAAACAATTTTAGACCTTAGCTTAACTAAGGTACTCTTTCACTAGCATGGCTAATTTGTTTCTACAATTTTTTCAATTATGTTATTTCACAGCTAAACATATAGCTTCTTCAGACAATCTACAAAAACACTAAAACTTTAGATTATCATTTAAGAATCAATCTTTACCATCCCTTCTATTTTACAAAAAATGGTATTAACAAATCAAAATGCATTATTCTTACTTAAAATAACTCATATTTCCTGGGGGGAAAAATAGAAAAATTGTTGCAGGTTGTCAAGAGACAATAAACTGGGCATATTTTATTTTTAACATACAATATTCAAAAGATATTTTAGGAAATGGATGTGTATACACACATAATTTTCTTCTGTAGGCAGAATATAGTCTTTTTTTCCAAATGAAAAAAGAAGTCTTAAAATTATGTAAAAGTTTGTTAACATTATAACGTATTAGTCACAAACATATGGACCTTACCAAATAATACAGCTCATTCATTTATATTTCCAATAATTAAAGAGAATAAATGTCTATAGTAATCTAAATATCTTGTAATTTACTTTCTTAAAATTGTATTCATGTGGGAGAACATTCACTCTTGGTATTCCAAATAAAATCTCTAGTACTAACTTTTGTTGAAAAGCTTGGTAAGGAGAAGTTTTTCTAATAGCTTTATTAACTCTGTCATAAAAACCCCCTAGAAGAGATCAAAGATATGTCATTTTCAGAAAATCATAACTAAGACAGGAAAGTGATATTGAGTCCCATTTTTCTCAAGATAACTACCTGAAATGAAACTTATCAAATGGTACTTAGGTGCCAGATGGAAAGAAGAAACAGAAATAAGATAAAGTACTCCCTGGTTCCTGAGAGCCGGGCTGGAAAATTCCAAGCTCAGGGCCATTCTTACCTCCTCCCAGACTCTCAAGGAAACTCACATAAGTCTCCCAAACTGTTCCATTTTCTCTGTTTAAGATTCAGTTTCTTATGTACTGCTCACTCAAAAGGCATTAACACTTTTCAAAAATAAAATCTCAAAATCTGTTTTACAACCTTTATAATAATAATTGACTCAGGTAAGAAACACTCATGGATGCTAAAATAATTGGGTGAAAGTGTGCCGGGAAACAGAATAAGTATTCAGAGTCTCAAAATATCTCCCCCTAGATTACTTGTTTTCTACAAAAGAAAAGAAGTTCACAAACAGTGAAGAAATCTAACAAATGCCACTGTAACTAGGTGCTCAAGGTTAAATTATCAGTGACTCAGGAACCTCCTGCTGGAACACGGAGGGGACACATCTCTTCTGCCGAAATGCACAACCTCTCATCATGAGGGAATACAGGCGGACTCGAAGTGAAGGACACTATACAAATAAACACTGTCCATGTTAAGAAAGACCAAAGAACTGTTCTATTGAAAGAAGACCTGACAACTAAATGCAATGTATGATACTGGATCAGACAAAGAAGTATTTGCTAATAGCCAAGAGTATAAGCAACAGAGAGGAAGTCTAAATATGAGCTATAAACGGCATGAGTGCAGCACAGAAAATCCCTGTTGTGAAGTATTCAGGGTCCAAGGGTCATGATGTCTGCCACTCATCCTCCAACAGTTCAGGAAGAGGGACAGAGCAATGAGTGGGAACACAAACCATGTGGGAAAATGTCAGCACCAGTGAATCCAGGTGAAAGGGACTCTTCCGTAGGTAAAATTCTTTCCACTTAAAAAAGTCAAAACCCAAACCAAACAAACAAAGCTTCATAAGAAAACTTTCTTCTTTGCACACTTTCCTTTTCCATCACAACCAGGACAAAAGCTTCATTCTACAGACAAGGGAGCAGGAAGGTTGAAGGACGCTGGTGCCGTCATGACCGTGTTGAACTGCTACTACTGACTCTGGACTTGTCACCATGGACAGCTCATGTGATATGAGAAAGACAAATCTGTTACTTATTAAGATAAAAATCCTAAAAGAAATAAAACTGACATTCAGATTACTGTGATTACATTCACAGGGTGCCTCTGCAGGGAAGTCCTCCCCGAACTCCAACCTCATCTTCCCTCCTGACTCCCCACCACCTCCCTCAGACACCATTCCCAGGCTCCTGTGACACCCGTACATACTTCTGTCCCAGCCCTCGTGACACAGCATTGAAACTGTGGGCTACGCCTTTATGTCCTACTTCTTATTTCTCTGCATTAGCACATTCTGAACATCTATTATGACAAATATTCCTGCCCCTGCCTAATCAGTGACAAGCACAGATATCAAAGTAAACACTCCTGTAACTCATCATCTGGGACAGGAACCACATACAAATGGAACAGGGCAGTGTCCAAACCAAACACTAAAATGTGTTCTCAGAAGATATTTCTAGGCTATTTAGCAAGATAGGAAAAATTGTCATCCCAGAAACCATTTTTGTTTCGGGCATCTACAAAGACCGTCCCTTGAAGCCCTTAGGTGCCAACGCAGAGGGAGAGGGAGGGAGAGCTTTGATGCCTCAGGGAAACCTCCGGCCCTCAAGCTGACACTTTGGCACCTTTTGTCTGAATTCTTTTTTTTTTTAATTTAAGTAAGGATAGATGATAAACTTCACTTAACTCATATAAAGGGATTTTAGAATATTAACAAAGTCACTGCTACATTGCTGCATAATTCTTTTAAAATATAAATTTAATAAGCATACAATTAAAGAATATTTATATCAAAAGGCACCTTTTTTAAGATGACAGGTTTATCACCTTTTGTGGTGGGAACAGCTGATTCTTCAGATTTTTACTAGTGACAAAAACTTGTCAGTTTATTTCCATTGCCTAGGAGATTTTCCGCCCATCAGATATAACTTCTGGGTTACATACGTAGAAAGAAAACTGAAAAAATAATTCAAAACCTTAAATCTTGGGCCAGGCAAGGTGGTTCACACCTGTAATCTTAGCACTCTGGGAGGCCAAGGCAAATGGATTGCTTGAGCTCAGGAGTTTGATACCAGCCTGAGCAAGATTGAGAACCCTGTCTCCAAGAAATAGCCGGGTGTTGTGGTGGCTGCCTGTAATCCCAGCTACTCAGCAGGCAGAAGCAAGAAGATCACTTGTCCCTAGGAGTTTCAGGTCGAGGTGAGCTATGGTAAGCTATGATGCCATAGCACTCTACCAACGGCAACAAAATAAGATTCTGTCTCAAAAACAAAAGAAAAAAAATTAAATCTTTTTAGAAAGTAGATATACAGTTTGTTTAACCTATATTAAAATACTTTTCAGCATACGCTACAGACTATTGTATTGAAGTTTATTTGATTATTTAACACACAAGTGCACACACACCAAATGACCACAAACTAACCACTCCAACCCACAGAAACAGAAGAGAAAACATTTAAAAGCAAAGCAAATTAATTTATTTCTTCTTCTATTTCTTCTCACTAAACAAGCCTTTTCTGTTGTCCATGCTTTCAATTCTCCAAAACCTAATCCAGGTACTTGTCTGGGAAATTGATCCCAATTAAACTAAACCAACCATGAACTGGATCCACCCGTCCTCATAACTGAGTCGTATGCACCTACTTGTGAAATCTGAATTCGATTTAATATTGAATTACCAACTGCACAGACTCCATTCTCTATCGGGGGGTTATTTTCTTTACTGTGAAAATGCTTATTATCCACATCTTCCATCTAAGATTTATGTTATGCTGCCATTTCCAATTCAACTCAAATTAAGTGGTACACAGCATCTGGAAAAAGAAACAGTCGGTACAGCCTCAAGAAGTATCTCTTGGCCGGGTGCAGTGGCTCATGCCTATAATCCTAGCACTCTGGGAAGCCAAGGCGGGTGGATCGCTGAGCTCATGGATTGGAGATGAGCCTGAGCAAGATTGAGACCCTGTCTCTAAAAATAGCCAGGTGTTGTGGCAGGTGCCTGTAGTCACAGCTACTTGGGAGGCTGAAGCAAGAAAATCACTACTTGAGCCCAAGAGTTTGAGGTTGCTGTGAGCTAGGACACCATGCCACTCTACCCCGGGTTATAAAGTAAGACTCTGTATAAAAAAAAAAAAAAAAAAAAGAGAAATATCTCTTAACTAGCAAAGCAGAAGCAGCTTCAGGCTGGGAGACAGAACTGCTCAACTGATGGTGAGACAACAGTAATAAAGATTTCCTCTTTACTTGTAACGGGTTTTGATACTTTTTTAAAACCCAGTTGTTTTTAATAGGCACAGAGGAAGACAAAAAATGTATACACATTTTTAGAAAGGAAAAGACTATTAAAATTGTAATACTCAAGTCATGTTTGATGTCTGCAATTGCAAGAGATACAAGATATACTATACAAGATAACAAAGATGATAAGATAACTATACAAGATAACAAAGATACCAAGAAGCCATTGGTATATATAAAATATTACAATTTTAACACACTTTTTCCCTTTTATAAAATGTGTACACATTTTTTGGGCACCCTCTCTATGTATGTGTGTATATATGTATACACACACACACAAAAAAAAAAAACATTAATACACAGAATATACAACAGTAAAGATATTTTCAAAGGTTCCTCCACTAAAATTGTCATAAGAGTAATGTGACAAGTTCCAGGCATCCAGAAAGAGACCATAGTTTTCTAAATTAATTTGTGAAAAAGTTTAATCTGGAAATGTTATAAATTTACTCAAAATCATATGGAAGTTTAATACCATGATTATTGATGCTAAAAGTTCAAAACACATAAAGGGTTTTTTCTTCAGTTCATAAATAAATATTTTAATTACTATATTTATGGCTCTGCGCTTATAGAGAAACTAAAATATCCTAAACAGATATAAATATCAGAAAACATAGCAGTTTTATCCACCATTGACCTAGTGGGTTTTCTCTGTTATGTTAATTTCCCTATATATAAAAGATCTAGAGAAGGGAATACTCTTATAACTTATTCTGGTTTAGAAAGGGTTGAAAACGACTCTAGAAACACAAATAGAAAATTCTACATGAGATCCTCTACCTACAAAATTGAGTGTTTCTTTCCTGAAGTCCTGAGCTGTCCATATGCACATATTGTTGCTTCTGAATTAGAGGCTGATTACACTTACAATCATTCTGTAGGAGAAAAATGATGACATTTTATGATGTTAAATAGTATGAACTGTGAGTATACACATAAGTTCTCTAGAGTAAGCTGTCATTGTTTATACATTTGCCAAATTTATGAATATAAAAATCCACACTACACAAAGAACAAGGGATGGACCAGGAATGTCAGGGTGGATGTGAAAAGATCAGAAAGCTGTGCATGTCACTGTGAGGGGACCCGTGAGCAGGAGTAACCCGTTGGAGGCACCCTGAGCGAGTGGGCACCAGTGGGCACCAGCTGTCCCCTCCTCCCAGCAACTCTATTCTTCTCCCCACCCGCGCTCAGGAGGGCTATCTGTGATCATTAGTCCACATAAACACAGATGTGAAGCAGGAGGGAAGAAACTGGCTGTTTTAAGACCTACAAGGAAATAAGACAATTATAAAATTATGAAAAGTAAACACGTTTACGTGTTATACAGCTCTATATTTCATGTTATAAAAGTTTAAATCTATCTCCACATTATCAAGAAATTGTACGTAATTCCTTATAACAGAATTAAAATCAAGATCCATGGCCAACCCAGTTTCATGATTTCACAAGTATCTAATTTACTATTAGAATGAAATTTTGAAATTATACTTACAATTTTTTTAATTCCTTGCAGAAAATAATAAATATTAACTTTACTATGTCAAAAATTACAAATTAGTCTAATAAACAGAAACTTTAGAAATAAACAATGCAAAATCAAAACTTTAAAAAACATTTAGAATAGAGGAGTAAAAGATAGCCAGGTGTTGTGGCAGGTGCCTGTAGTCCCAGCTACTTGGGAGGCTGAGGCAAGAGAATCACATAAGCCCAAGAGTTTGAGGTTGCTGTGAGCTGTGACACCACGGCACTCTACCCAGGGCAACAGCTTGAGCCTCTGTCTCAAAAAAAAAGACAAGAAAAGAAAAAGAATAATTCAGATTGTGCTGGAAATGTAAAATTATGGCTTGGGAGCAAATGGTGACTCTGGAAAATGGCCAGCAAGGTCAGGAAAGGGTTGCTGTTGCTGCCACACACACAGATTTCTATCCTACTTTCATCCACAATTATATTTTAGTTATTTTCAAATAATTTATTTTCCTATGAAGTGCTAAAATATATCATTTATAAAAACTCATTTCAATTTGAATCAAATTGATTCTGAGGCAACAAACTCAACTATGTTTCAAGTTTTCACTTGAAGAGACTTTTATAAGGTTCAGTCAATAAACATCTTTAGAACATAACCAGCATATTTTAGAGTAAAAAATAACCCTTCTCTTAGGCAGGTAGAAAAGTAATTTTAAGCAGCATGGCTTAACACAATTAGTTTACCTGAATAAAGGAAGACACTGACCCAAACCCCATTTACATTTTGGGATATACTTTGTGAAAGATTACTTTCCAAATAGTATCCTTTATACTTTCCTATTAACCTGATATGGAAGTAAATTGCTTGGCTTTGGACTATTGACAAAAACCAAATTGCTATTAATTTAGTAACTTTCATCCCTCTGTCTCACAGAGACACAGAAGTTTGTTAAGTCACGACAGAATATAGCGGTCACATATGAATAATAATCTTCCTTAATATGAAAATTTCTTTATAAACAAAATATAGGAGAATAGTAACACTAATCTTATTCATTAAATACAAAGGAGAGTTATCAAAATTAAAACATTAAAGTTAAAATAGCTTGGCACATAACTAGAGGGAGGGAAGAAAAAAGAATGCCTTCTCATTAGTCAGATGATAATAAAGAACAAATAAAACCGTTTCTGTCTATAAAAACATACTCTTCCTCTAGTCATACATAAAAAAAGGAACTATGAGACTAAGTTCCTAAATTCAAGGGAATAGAATCAAATTTTGAAATGTTTTATCCTCTACCAAAAACACAAGCTTATTACCAAAAATAAATAAAATAAAATATTTTATCTTCAATGCATCATCATTTAAACAAAAAGTCTCAACCAAACATCTTTCCTTGAGCAATGGGGAAAGGTCAACATTCTATTTCTGTTTTATACCCATCTTTTCTTTCACTCAGAAATATACTTTTTTAAAAAATAAGAAAAACACTGAACCAACCAAAAAACTCGTCCAAAAAAAGCTATTAAAATGAAATCTTTTGTATTAATAAAACAAGAATTACATTTGAGCAAAACTAATTTCAACAAAAAGGGAAGCTAAAACTGTGACTTTCACAGAACCCTAGAAAGACATCTAGCAACAGCCCTCAATTCTATTAAATACTCATATCCTTTAATATCGTGAAAGATCCATAAACAAACTGTGAAGTATGGAATTTCTAAATATTCATTTATGTTGAAAAATCTAACTCAAGGTAAGGTAAAACAAGGGGGGATTCCTACAGAGTATTCTGTGTTTGACTGAGAGACGGGGAGAGCTTTGCCTTCTGCTACACATAAGGAACAGTTTGGGGCACCCTCTGCTTCGACCCCGTTTGTCTTGCAGTGGGATCTTCAGCCCATCAAGTGCTGACAGCACAGCTCTGAAGTCTGTCCCACATCCATCTACTTCTTTTCCCAACATTTATCATTAGTCCAAGCCCTCAACCATCTGAACCCTAGACCATCATGAGTGGCAGCTAAAATGTTCTTACTTTCACACTAAGCCCTGTACACTCTGAACCTCAGAGAGTAGTCAAAGTCATCTTTTTAAAACATATACCAACTCTTGTCATTCCCCTGTTTAAAAATCTTTCAATGGCCTTCAGTTCACTTTATAAGGGTCAAATGACAGGCCATATGACCTTCCGTGATCAGGTCCTGCCTGCCTCTCCTGAACCAACCCACATTTTTCCACCCTGGCCCTTGCTTCAGTTACTTCAGAAGCAAAAAGCCATGATGAATAAAACGTGACAGCCGAACCTGAATCCATTCATCAGGGTTTCTCAGTCTCAGAACCAACATGCTAGGGCCAGACACTGCAGTAATGGTGGGTACTATCTATGTACTGCAGGATGTTTACCAGCACCTCTGGTCCCGACCCTGTAGTGCCAATGCCACCTCCACCCACAAGTGTCACAACCACGTAAGTCCCTATATACTGTTTTAAACAAGCCAAGCTCATTCCTGCTTTATGGCCTTTTTTCCTCTCATTTCCTCTACCTGAAATGCTTATTAGCCCCTAGTAATTCATCTGTCTGCCTGGTTCCTTATTATTGTTTTGGCCTACTCAAGAGGTGTTCTCTAATCATCCTATGTACCCACTTCCATCATTATTTATAGCCAGCACTTAACATGTCAGGGGAGGAAGTGCTCAAAAAGCAGTTGTAAGAATGCAAAAATGTCAGAATCCCTGAGAACAGAGCTTAAGTGGCAGGCCCAGGATGTGTACTGCGGGATTCCACAGCAGCTCTCCCGGGCACCCTCCTTCCTACACTGGTCTGTCTGCACCACCAAGCGCACCCATTCTAATGCGCCATTCATCCTTTCCTTTGGAGGCACTAGTAGCATTATTGTTACAGGCAATGTATTGTTGTTCCTTAAAAAAAAAGAGTCCAAAATCCGATCATTCTTCCAGATGGTGCAGAACAGAGAGGTGCCTGGACTATCCAGAAGATCACGGGGAACGCTGAATGCAACTGGTGACTACAAGCTCCACGCCAAAGGAACCCGGGTCCTTTCACATCATGAAGGGCCCACAATCATATCAAAGCAAATGCTTCTTAACTTATCTTGTTTTAAGTAGGTTAATAATTTTTATTTTAAAAATATAAACAGACAACAGGAAAGTATGACTTCGGTTACTTCAAAAGGAAAAAGCTGTGATAAAATATGACAGCTGAATCTGAACCCATTCATCAGTTTTTAGTGCTCTTACGTGAACTGGTAAAATGCATTCAGGCTACCCATATGTTGAACAGTTAAACACTGCACAAGTGGAGCATATCTCTAAAGTAATCAGTAATCCAGCTGTATCCCGTTCAACTATAAATCATACTGACTTATGCCACTGGGTTCTTTAATTTACTTCTGGAGTTACTTTTGCTATCATTGCTCTGAGTATACTAACACAGTCTTTGAAACCATTAGTGCAGTTAATCTTTTCAAAATTATCATGTCATTGCTCTGAGTTAATATATTTGTAAACTTTTAACAAAAATCACTGGTATTAAAAGTGATCACTCATAAGATCATTACATAAGAACTTTAGAACAGGCAAACGCAAGCTTGCCGACCACTGTAAGAGGATAAGCAGAAAGCTGCCACCTACCAGTTGTGCACCATGAGCTTCTGCACGGCCAGCAGCGCGTTGTATCGGACCTGCTGGTCTTCGTGATGCATGTGGTTCATCACCAGCTGCTTCCCACCGAGCTGCTCGATGACCCTGAGAACAGAGGAGGCTTGGTGAGGAGGCCGCGATTACTTTGAAATTCATGCTGCTCGTAAACAGAAAGTGTAAGTACCAAAGTGCCAAGGGCCTTTTTGAAAAGTTACAGTGCACACAGGCATGAGGATGGCATGTGCCTGTACTCCCAGCTACTCAGGACGACAAGGAGGAAGAAGGGCCTGAGCTCAGGAATTTGAGACCAGACTGGCTACACAGTGAGACTCTATGGCAAAGTAGATAAATTAATTATAATTAAATAAAAGTTATATTTGCAACTAAACTATGTCTTTTTTACATCATTTTCTCTGAATTACAGATTTAAAGTATCTAAATCCAACTGTTGTTTTCATTTCTTAATCCAAGAAAACATTATCTCCCTACCATAGACAATATTCTGGATTAAAGTTTTCTAGCTGGTTGATTACTAATTTATTACCAGCATTTCTGGCTTGCTTAAAATCAATATTGAATATCATCTCATCTTTATAATAATATAAAATTAACATGAGTTGCACCAGTGACCACGCTACGTGACAGACACAGGCTGAGAAGCAGATTATCAGGGGACAGAGGGTCAAAGAGCATCACTGTTAATTTCCTGGACAAGAGTGTCTATTCTAAGACATCTGCCCCTTTCTCATAACAAAAGACAGAGCCATGTGACCCTCTGGGCAGTGAGATAGAGGAGAAAATGCGTATCTTCCAGAGCACCAAGATGACAGGCAACCAGCACTACTTTCTACCACTACATCCCTGACACCCTGGAAATCTACTTACTACAGACACAAAACTAAAGTGAAAACGGCTGTTTGCTTCATGAACAGAAAGAAAGAGATTCATTATTCCTTTACAATGATGTAGCCACGGAAGGAGGAGTATAGTTCTCATTCCCAGAATGCTGTGTGGAGTTCCCTGCCCGTTCTTCATCTGCCAGTACTGTCTGCTGGACCGTGTCCATTACACAGTCACAAGAGATACTTTAATGCAACAGGGTCTGTGGTGGTTTAAGTAGAACTCACAGATCAGGAAAGTTTCTAGGATCTCAAAGAAATAAGATGAGGGTCAGGGTGAGGGAGGACTTTTACCTGTATATCTTTTCATTTTTTTATTTAAAAAAATTATTTTAATGTATTAAGGGGCAAAAAAAGAACACAATGTAAATATAATGTGAAACATTACTAGAATACTTACTATGTACCAGGCACTGTCCTTGAAACATTATCTTATACAACATCGTCTCAGCTATTTATCAGAGACATGTGACATTAAATAAGTTTTTTACCTCATAAATCCCTTTGTGCCAAATAGGGAAAACAAAGACATCTCCTTAACAGCTGTGCTGTGACTGACCATTACAGGACATAAAGTCCATGTCCCCACATCACAGTGAGCCTAGGTTGGTTGCCATGACAACAATACAAGGGCTGCCCCCCCCTTCTGTCCATTCTCCTCATTGTGGTCAAAGGGATCTTTGTGAAACTCTGAATATCAACTTCCAGCTTAAAACAATTCAGTTGCTCCCACTGCTGTTAACAAAAAGACCCAAATGCTCAGAAGAGCTGACGAGGTCCTGCAGTCCAGCTTCACAGAGCACAGCATGGGCCCCGTTCTCCAGGACCCTCTCTGCACAGTGACTCCTGCCTGCAGGAAGCTGTCGCAGTTTCTCCAGGCACAAGCTGGCCTTCTGTGCTCAGGAACACGACAGAGCACTTGAGTACTGCATTTGGGGCCCATTTTAAACAGCAAAATCACCACCAGAAAAGTACAAAAATGAAAAAAAAAAAGTGGCACCGAATAGACTGCGTGGAGGACGCTTTATAGAGCAAGACCAAAGAGAAAGGGCAGAACATCACCGCCCACCTCCACGGGGAAAGTGCCCATTGACGACTCAAGAAAAAGCACCCCAAGTTCTAACGCAGGAAATTTTAGCAGGGAGGTGACTTCCCAACTCTTGAATCTGTTAATAATGAAGATTAACACAAAATCTCAGGAAGCTATCATCTTACAAGCAAAATATGACTGATAAAAACCAGATCACACACCATTGACCATAATACCAACACGAGCACTTTTCCACAGGTTGGGCACTATGCTAAATGCTTAATATTTTTTATCTCATCTAATTCTCACAACACACATACTGCCTAACACTCTATAAAGCAGTATTTTTGACATTTTATACTACTTTGCCCCTTATGTATCTTCTCATGCTACCACCAGCCAAGAAAATTTTGAAGAGCTTTGTTTTTAATAATTGATATTATGTTCATTTCTTAAGCATTCACTTTCAAACTACACATAATTGCTCTCCACCCCAGCAAGCAAGCAGATCTCAGAGAGAGGCAGGGAACCTCACCTTGGTAAAACTCATATTGCTATGAAACAAACAATTGTTCATCTCATCCTTTCAATTCCAGGTATAACTGAAGCACTAATCACTTGCAGATTATATAAATCTCTGATACCATAAATACTTGAAAAAAATGGTGAGAAGAAGCCTTCCAGCTGGCAGATCACGAGACATTGTTAAAAAGATGTGATACTTCGGTGATTTGCTTTAGAACTAGATTCAAGTACTTCATTTATTAGCTATTGTCTAAAAGGGATAACCTTGTTAATCATAATTCAAAACAAACTGAGTCAATAGCACGTTAAACTTTAGGGACTTGGAATATTATAATACATGATTAACAAGCTCAACAACAGTAAGAACATTAAAAGAGTGTACTAGCTACAAACAGAGAAATGAAATTTTAGAGTAAACTTTAAATTTAAATATTCTAAAAAGTATAGAACTATTTTTCTTTGTTATAAACAGCAGATCTCAACCCATGGGACCCACAGGAACTGTATTAAAGGGCCATGGCATTAGGAAGGTTGAGAACCACTGATTATAAGGGTCTTTTTCCCTCTTACTATAATACAGATGAATTTACATAAAATGTCATAATAAGAATTCTATTCTTTAGCATTCTATTAATGGCTGTTTAGAGGCGAAGGAAATTACTTCATAATATAACAATATGATTCCACACATTTTGCTAAAAATGGTTAAGTTTCATGTATACTTCCATTAATATGTAAGTCGATACTTCTATGAAGCTATATACGCTCAAGAGTTTATAAATTCAATGAGCACAGAAACCATGTCTATTCTGTTCCTCACTAAAAGGTTATTAACTTTTTTGAAAGTAAAAAAAAGATAATTTAAGAGAATTATTTTCCAGATTTCTTAAAGGAGATACTTTTCTGACACAGAGTCTTACTCTGCCCAGAGTAAGTGGCATCAGCCTCACTGTCAGCAACTTCAAACTCCTGGTTCAAGAGATCCGCTTGCTTCAGCCTCCCAACTAGCTGGGACTACAGGTGCCCACCACAATACCTGGCTAACTTTTTTCTATTTTTAGTGGACATGGAGTCTCACTCTTGCTTAGGCTGGTCTTGAACTCCTGAACTCAAGGGATCTTCCGCCCACCAGCCTCCCAGAGTTCTAGGATTACAGGTGTGAGCCACTGACCCAGACAATGGAGACATTCTTTCTAAGCGTAAAAGTAGTAAAAGAAACCACACAGGTTTTCCTGGATAAAAGCTCCATGAAACAAAACTCAACATGGTGCCCAGCTCCTAGAAGATGCTCAATAAAACACTGCTGACCTCATGAATTTCACTATATAAGTATGATAAAAATTTTGTGAACAGAATAATGCAAATGGCAAATTTTAAGTGTTTATCTTAAATATGATAGCTAATATTCATAATAAATCATGAAAGTAATCAAAATATTAGTTAAATGCACCAGGAGGCATTTTCCCTTAAGAGAGAAGCAACAGCACTCAGAGCTACAGAGAGGTCACAGGAAATGGTGTCTTCCTATGTTGATGAATAGCCTACAATTAATAATGTTTTTTAAAAAAATCTCAAAAACACAGACAGACCCTGGAGCCGTGTCTGAAGGGAGGTCAGTCAAGCCACTGGCCAGGCCCAGTGCTTCCTCACAATTCAAGATGGACTTCATCAAAATTTACTTTTTTAACAAAAAGCACTTTGTGACTTTAATAAAATACTAGAGAATGGTAGGATCCATGGGAGGCCTTTACAAAAACTTACTTATGATAAGACAATTTTGATGATGAACAGATATGGCAACAACTGGAACTGCAAAATGAACTAATTTTACAATCCTTCCAGAATGCAGTTAAGTGAAACAATTAAAGACGAAGACATCAGTCTTCTCCTGGAGAGTGAAGAACAGGAGTGTGAAGAGGACGACTGATGGCCAGGAGGACCTACAACAAGTTTTGGAGCAGGAGGAATTCTCAGACACGGGCGCTGATGATCCTAAAGATTAGGAGAGAGCTAAAACCTCAAGTAAATTTGATATCAAGAAAAGCCCAGTTTTTAGAGATAAGGATTCTGACCTTGATTTTGATATGAGCAAATTGGAACAGCAGAGCAAGATGCAAAGCAAAGTGCCTAGGAAAACAAGAGAAAAGTCCATAGATGATAAATATTTCAAAATGCCTAAAATGGAGGCCTTTTTGGAAAACATAGAAAAGAGCAACAAAAGAGTGAGGAGGACAAAGAAGATATTGAGTTTTTTGAAGATGCTGGTTCTGATGAAGATGAGGAAGGACTATCTGGAAGTCAGAAATTGAAGTCAAGTGACAGTTGCAGAAACCTGAAATACAAAGATTTCTTTATCTGATGGAAAGTGATGAAGACTGCGAGTATTCATGATGATGAACTAAGTTCAAACAAAGATGATAAAGAAATTGCTGAAGAAGCAGAACTAAGCATTTCTGAAATGGATGAAGATAATGACCTTGAAGAAAATGAAGATGGTAAACAACACAAAGAAAGTTTGAAAAGAGTGACCTTTGCTTTGCCAGATAATGGATGATGAGGAAGCTGAGGATACACACATTTTAAATATAAATAAAAATTCTGAGGAAGTTAAATCTGCCCTTTGAAAAAAGACAAGAAAAGATGGATGAAATAATTACATCTTTAGAAAAAGAGTTGTTGGAAAAAAAGCCTTAGCAGCTTCAAGGGGAGATGACAGCACAGAAACACCCAGAAAACAGCCTCTTGGAAAACACTGTACTTAGGCCGTGCCATCCAGAGGGCACCTGTGATTACGGGGGGGGGGTCCCTTCAGCTAGGAGGCATCATTAAACAGAGGACAAGGGATCAGCTTGAGATGAGGAGGTACATGAAGAGAAAACCAAAGAAGATGCATCTGACATTAAACTTCAAGAGCAAACTGAGTCTTGCTGAAATGTATGAGCAGAAACACATCAAACTCAACCAGCAAAACACAGTAGAAGAAGAAAATCCAGAGCATGTAGAATTTCAGGAGATGATGGATTCCCTCTTCTTAAAATTGGATGTCCTCTTAAACTTCCACTTTATCCCTAAACCGTCTGTATCAGAGGTTAAGGTTGTGTCAAATCTACGGGCCATCACCATGGAGGAAGCAGCCCCAGTCAGCATCAGCAGTGCAACTCTGCTGGCCCCAGGGAGATCAAGGAGAAAATGAAGCTGATGAAACAGCTACAGACGAGAAACGAGAATGGAGGAAAAAGAAATGTCAAAAGCATATGAAAACAAAGGAAAAGGAGAAATGGAAAAACTGCTTGAAAAGAGCAACCCAGAACAAGCAGGGAAATACACCAAAGCAATAGCTCTGGAGAAGATAAAACAGATGGAGTAAAATGGCAAAGCTGCCTTCATGAAGGCTGAAGGTAGAGACAAGGCCTTACAGGCATCTCAAGCATTCTTTCCTAAATTACAAGCTCAAGTAAAAAATGCAAATCAATGATGCAAAGGAAACGGAAAAGAAAAAGACAAGATATTTCTGTTCACAGATTAAAGCTGTAATATATTTTGAAAATAATGTAAATATTAATATGTAATCTTACATTTTATCATTGTTCTGTTTTATAGTAAAATTCTTGAGAGCCTTAAAAAAAAAAAGTCTCCCTTGGGAGACTCAAAAATACCAGTCATTTCATTAAATCTATTTCAAGGGACATTTACTCAGAGTAAATTGGAATATATGTTCTAAGGTAGCACTTATTTTTAAAACTTTGTACAAGAAAATCCCATGGAGGTTATGTCGAACAGTTGGATGAAAATATTTCAGATTGTATATGAAGCCCGCACACTGTACCCCATGATTGCACTAATGTACACAGCTATGATTTAATAAAAAATAAAAATTAAAAAAAAAAAAAACTTTGTAGTTGGGCAACATCCATGATAAAGGAGCAAATGCAGGAGATAAAATAGGAGATGTCACAGGCATAAGATCACAGTTTCAGAAGGAAAAAGTATGCACTGAAAAAAAACCTGAAGAGTAAACCAGAGTGTGTGATATCAAGGGTGCTTTTTTTCCTTCAATATTCTTTTCTATATTTTTCAAGTTTTCTACAATGAGTATTTGTTACTTTTCATAATAACTAGAATTTACAAAAGAAATTAACTGGGTTTGGTCAACAAACGGTTTGTGCCACCATCAAAACAATTTAATTTGTATCTGCATATGCTGTGCTGAGCTTGTGTGCACTTCAAGAGAACAAGCTCGAGTTCTGCTGGTAGCTCTTTCACACTCCATGTAGTCTGCTCTCCTGTGTGGTCAACACTAGATCTAGTCACATACAGTTGCTCTTTTTTGGAAAATTCACAGTCTCATGAGAGGATGCGATGTAATCAGGTTATCTGTTAGTCAAAATTTTTAGATGTAAGTCACAGAACCTTGACCCTGTCTGATGAAGCTGGAAAAGAATTTACTGAAAAGCAACTACAATGTCTAGTTGGAAGGTTGGAGAATCGCACTTGAAGGCTGCCCAGGCTGAATCATCATAAAAATCAAGCTTACCCAATTAAAAGCGCCTAGTCTCAGCTAAGCACCTGGCTGGCAGCTAGCTCTGGTCACACCAGGTGCGGCCACCTTCCCACCTCACTGGGCCTCCTGGCTGTGCTTCCCTCTGGCACTCATTCAGGTTGGAATGTACACTTCATTTGCTGAGATCAGCCCACTGGCTAAATGTAAGGGCGCTTAGGAAAGTGAACTGTGGGCATTTTTAACTAAGGGAGAAGTGGTGAATTCCTTCAATATAGGAATGTGGTCTAGATACTACACTCCCTTAAAAAAAGAAAAAGCCCACTCTGACATTCCAGGGTTTTGCAGCCATCCAAGCCCTGTAAGAGAGTTCGGTAGTGCTTTGGTATTGCTATCACAATGTTTTAATGGTTGAAAAACTGCTGGATATATCAGACTTGTGCTATTAATTCATTTATGCAAAGGGGGCAAGTTCCCTCAGGACGACTGTCAGGCACTGGTCATCAAGGTGTCTATCAAAGGCCACAGGTGGTTCGCACTTCCTGAAGAAAATGCAATAAAAGTTTTACTGATGTGCACCATATATTTGAAAAGTTAGATTAATGATGACTTGTGTTTCTTGGAATCATGTTACAATCTTCAGGGTTACAAGAACTTGACTGGCCAGTACAGATGATAGGGTAAATTTGTTTATTTTTGTGTTATTTGTATTTATTGAGGGTAATTGCTAAATTTGAAATTTGAGGGCAATTAACTACCATGTTATGCTCTCCACCCTAATTTACAAAATAGGTAATCAAATCAAAACAATCTCTTTGAACTACAAAAGCAGTTATGAAAATAGTAAGTATATTTAAAAAACAGTTAAAAGCATTTCATGTTGAGGATTAAAATACGATATTTGGTATAGTAAGTCTCCACTTAATGTGGTTAAAAAGTTCTTTAAAACTTAAACTTTAAGCAAGATGACATAAAACAAAATTAACTTTTTTCTCATCAACATTATAATGAAATGACTTGATTCAAGGACCTGATATATGTCATTTCACTTAAAGTCGCCATTCCAAGAACCTACTAATGATGTTAAGTGAGGACTTATTCTACCTAAAAATATATCAGTGGACTGACAAAACGTTGGCCTGTAGTCTCCCAAAACTCTTCTGTTATAAATTTTGTCAAATGATAAATTTTATTGTTTGAAATGGACAAAAGGACAAAACTCTACAGGAGTTCTGACATTCCACTCCTAAGAAACTTGTAAAAAGAAAACCACAAAGATAGTAACATTATGTTCTTAGAGAAAGCCTAATTTCTTTACTAAGTAATGTGAAAAGTCACAGTATGAAAAGAGCGAAGAACTGCCAGCATGTTGAGTAGCAGATACTGCGCTTAACAACCGGACAAAATCACCAGTCGACTTGCTTCACCAAGTACCTTCTCGGTGCTTACTCTTAGCCAGCAGTGTTTTAAGTGCTATCTATGCATATTAACTCATTTACTCTGCACATTTACAGATGAGGAAAACAGGGCAGAGAGAGGTCAAATGACCTGCCCAAGGTCACGCCGAGACCCAAGTAACTTGGTCACGCCCAAGTTACTAGGTGGCCGAGATGGGATTTGAAAACCAAGTAGGTGAGCTTAGTCCATGCACTTAACGACTGTGAGGCTCTGTGCTGATGTCTGTGTTGCCAATCAGGTATTAGCATACGCACAGGTGTACATGAGAAAGTTACGCTTGAGCTCTCTGGGGGGCATGGTCTGGACAGGAAGCAGCTTGCTTAACTCAGTACCAAATGGTGATTAGATTACGTGCAGCAGAAAGAGTTACTGCTATGTAAATAAAGAAGATGTAGGAACTACACTGAAAGCCCAGGATGTTCCTTAGTAGTGCAGACAGTCAGAAGTCTGAACATGACCAAGGAGGAAGCATTGAGTACTGTTTGAAGAGGGGATGGAGAGATCTTTTCTTTGAACAAGGAACTTGAAACTCAAGTTCTTTCTTCACTGGCATTTTTACTAAAGTAATAGGGAATGGTTACTGCTGGCCTTATCAGTTTGTGATGAATGATACAGCACTTTTACTGACTGATAATGCCAGTAAAATCACTTTTTTAATTTTCATTGGCCTGTTTAAATGCCATAGCTTAGAGATAGGCACAATCTTTAACAGGTTAAACCTATCATTCAAGTTCTAAATATCAGCACCAATTTGAGACACCAAAATAATTTTCTAAGATAAATGACTTCTGGTAAAAATGAATATATCGTGAAGAGTCTGAATTTTTCCAAGTCTTAAAAGTTTTATTCATAAGGAAAAAACAAATAAGGGCTATAGTTGAAAATCATATTCAAAAGCTACCAAATGAAAATAAAGAAACCCTTTTATATTGCTGAATGCAATCCAAGGGTAGGCTGAAATTTCACGGATATCTCACAAGAGGCAACAATCCATTTTCTTGCTTTTGTTTCAAATGGGCTAGTCAACTGAGTGATTAAGTGTTGAGGTAGACTTGTGGCAGGAAGGCCCCATATGATCCGAACATCCCTCTGGAGACTCTAGGAAAACTTCTAACTCATAGCCATTCCCACCAACTGATAGTAGTGACTTAGCATCTTCTAATTCAGTAGCAATAAAAAGTAAAAAAAGAAACATGAGTATAGACATCCTGACTTATGACTCTAGAAGCCTGTTATAGATATCTCAGCAAAAGATCATAAACAAAATAATTCCTATAAGTGACAAAAAATTTCAATAATTTAAAGTATAATTTAAAAATTTTGAATATTATAATTAATCTTTTTAAATGTTTACTTCAAATAATTGGTCTGTAAATCCACTGCAGACCTATTAAGCTTGAGAAAACCCTACTAGCTTCCCTTCCCCAAGTGTAATTAGGTAATGCAAAGCCTACAATAAAAAAATAATAATCTGTAATCCCACAGATGAGAGATAACACCCTTTCATGATTAAAAACCCTCAACAAACTAGGCAGAGAAGGAACATATCTCAAAATTATAATACTGGGTGGTGCCCGTAGCTCAGCAGGTAGGGCACTAGCCACATATACTGAAGTTGGCGAGTTCAAATCCGGCCTAGGCCACCTAAAATAATAATGACAACTCCAACAAAAAAATAGCCGAGCACTGTGGCAGGCACCTGTAGTCCCAGCTACTTGAGAGGTTGAGGCAAGAGAATAGCTTAGTCCAAGAGTTTGAGGTTCCTGTTGAGCTGTGACACCACAGCACTCTACTGAGAGCAACATAATAAGATTCTGTCTCAAAAAAAAAATTATAATACCAAGTAGAGAAACGTTGAAAGAATCCCCCCTAAGAAATGGAAAAAGACAAGAACGTCCACTATCATCACTTTTATTCTCCATCGTACTAAGAGTCCTACCCAGAGGAAACAGGCATGAGAAAGAGATAAAGAACATCAAAATTAGAAAATGGGGAGTCAAACTATCATTTTTTGCTTAATGGTATGATCTTGTATCTAGAAAATCCCAAAGACCCCATTAAGAGTCTCCTGGAATTGATAAATAAATTCAGCAAAATCTCAGCTTACAAACTCAGTGTACACAAATAAGCAGCATTTCTATACACCTGTAACAATCAAGCTGAGAGCCAAATCAAAGACTCAATACCACTCACACAGTACCTGCAAAGAAAATAAAATACTTAGAAATATACTTAACCAAGGAAGTGAAAGATCTCCACAAGGAGAACAATGAAACACTAAGGAAAAAAATCAAAGACTGCCGAAGAAATGGGAAAACATATCATGCTCATGGAACAGTGGAATCAACATTGTTAAAATGTCCACAACTGCCCAAAGTGGTTTATAGATTCAACTTAATTACCATCAAAATACAAACATCAAATTTCACAGACATGAGAACAATAATTCTACACTTAGCTTGGAAGCATAAAAAAGCCCAAATAGCCAAAGCAATTTTAAGCAAAAAGAACAAATCTGGAAGCATCACATTACCAGACATCAAACTATACTACAAGGAAATAGTAACCAAACCACACAGTATTGGTACAAAAACAGAAACACAGACAAATGGAATGCAACAGAGAACAGTGATAATGAAACCATCTACCTACAACCACTTAACCTTCAATAAAGCAAACAACAACATACACTGTGGAAAAGAAGCTCTATCCAATAAATGGTGCTGGGAAAACTGGATAGCCACATGTAGAAGAATGAGACAGGACCCCTATAATCTAACCACTTACAAAAATTTATACAAGATGGATAAGACTTCAATCTTAAGTAAGGCACAAAATTATAAAACTTCTAGACGAAAATGCAGGACAAACTCTTCTAGATATCAATCTGGCAAAGAATTTATGAAGCTAAAGGCAATTACAGCAACAACAAAATAAATAAATGGGACTTGACTAAATTAAAAAGCTTCTGCACAGCCAAGGAAATAATCAACAGAGTAAATAGCCTACGGAATGGTAGAAAATATTCATAAACTATTTTTCCAATAAAGGGCTAATCTCCAGAATCTACAAAGAATTCAAACAAATCAACAAGAAAACAAAACAAATCAACTCCATTAAAAAGTAGGCAAACGACATGAACAGAAGTTTTTCAAAAGAAGATAAATGGCCAACAAATATATGAAAAAATGCTCAACATCACTAATCATCAGGGAAATGCTAATTAAAATCACAATGACATCACCTTACCCCTGTTAGAATGGCTTTTATTTAAAAGACCAAAAATAATAGAAACTGGTATGAATGCAGAGAGGAAAGGAACACTTATATACTGCTGGTGGGACTGCAAATTAGTACATTCTCTATGAAAAACAGTATAGAGATTCCTCAAAGAACTAAAAGTAAACCTACCACTCAATCCAAAGATCCCACTGCCAGGTCATCTACCCAAGGAAAAGAAGTCATGTCAAAGAAAAGACACATGCACTGAAATATTTATTACAATATAATTCACTTGCAAAGATGTGGAATCAACTCAAGTGGCCATTAATTCGTGAGTGGAATTAATGTATATATACACACACCACATTTTGTTAATACGTGTATACACACACACACACACCCTACAAGGTACTACTCAGCCATAAAAAAAATGAATTTATGTCTTTTGCAGCAATTTGGATGGAACTGGAGACCATTATCCTAAGTATCTCAAGAATGAAAAAACAAATACCACATGTAAAACATGTACACTGTAAAAATTTGGAACTAATTAACAGGCATGAGAGGGAAGTAAAAATCAGTGGAAATCAAGAAGTGGAGAGAAGGGGAGAAGTAAAAATTCACCCAACAGGTACAACACTTTGGGGTGATGGGCACATGTACAGCCCTGACTAAAGCACTATGAAAGCTACCAGAGTAACAGAAATGTTTGTACTCCTCTAATATTTTGATACAGAAATAAATAAAAATAATTTTATTTTATTTTACTAACAGATAATAGCTTGAAGACCCAGCCCTGTCAGGACTATTTTCATATAAATAGAAATGTTTTGTACTAACAATATGGAATAAAAACAATATGAAAAGAATTCTCAAAGACTCAGCATCTTCCTAGTATTCTGGAATCACAGTACTTAGACAAACATTCTTCCCACGTATAATAATCCTTGCCATGTGTCTAGATCCAGGCAGGAACTACAAAAGAAATGGACAATCTCTTGCTCCAGAGTTGGTGGAGTCCTAACTTCTCTTATCCTTAGACACTAATCTGCTAGCCAAGATTGCCCTTTTATGGGTGTTTGAAAAGAACAAGGGGCAGCATTAGTTGGGCAATCAGGAATCATGGAGTTCAACATTTGAAAAGAAGAAAGTAACTTGATTTTTTATGCTGTGACTTCTCTCTGCTTAAAATGATTAAAAAAAAAAAAAAAACTTTGTTTCAAAAGAAAAGAAGAATAATCGTCTGAAATCCCACAGGTAACAGCCAGAAACTATTACTATTTCCATTGCTTTGTTTCCTGTAGCATGTGCATGTTCTAATGACTAAGGCTATGCTTTGCTCAGTTTATTGGACATTGTAACAAGCATTTTCCCATGTCATTAAAGATGCCTGTTATTATGTGTGGGCACCATACTGTTTGTCACCACTACTGTATATTTCTTTTTTTTTGAGACACAGTCTCACTTTGTCACCCTGGGTAGAGTGCCATGGCGTCACAGCTCACAGCAACCTCCAACTCTTGGGCTCAAGCAATTCTCTTGCCTCAGCCTCCCAAGTAGCTAGGACTATAGGTGCCCTCCACAATGCCCAGCTATTTTGTTGTTGTTGTTGCAGTTGCCATTGTTGTTTAGCTGGGCCGGGCCAGGTTTGAATCCACCAGCCTTGGTGTATATGGCCGACACTGCAACAACTGTGCTACAGGCATGGCCCCATGCATTACTTCCATTACTTTCAAAATTTTTTGCTATTATGGCCTTTTGGCTAGAGACACGAAATGATGAACACAGAAAAAGAAAAGGCACCCAACACAGGTTCCCTAGGACTTTCAGAAAATATGGAATTGTTTCTACCAGAAAGGGGATATTGTAGACATCAAAGGAGTGGGTACTGTTCAAAAAGGCCCCACAAATCTTATTATAGCAAAACTGAAGCATCTCCAGTGTTACCCAGCAAGCTGATGGCATTGTTGTAAACAAACAAGTTAATGGCAAGATTCTTGCCAAAAGGATTAATGGGTGTGTTAAGCATATTAAGCACTCTAAGAGCTGAGACAGCTTCCTGAAACATGTGAAGAAAAATGATCAGGAGAAAAAAGGAAGCCAAAGAGAAAGATGCCTGGCTGGGTTCAGCTGAAGTGCCGCTCTGCTCCATCCAGAGAAGCTCACCCTGTGAGAACAATGGGAAGGAGCCTGAGGTGCTGGAACCTACTCCCTAGGAATTCACGGCATGATAGATGTAAAAAATGGAAGGCTTCTGTAAAATATAAAAAAAAAATTGCTATTATAAATAGTGCTGCAAGAAATAGTATAGGTTATTTTCATGTTTTCTTTTAAATATAGAGTGAAACATGAAAATACTATTTTTTTGTAAACAGGTTGAGCATCCCAAACGCAAAATTCCCAAGTCCTCCAAAATCTGAAATTTTTCAGCACTGACATGACACTAAAAAGAAATGTGTATTGGAACATTTCAGATTTCAGAGTTTTAGATTAGAGATGCTCAACCAGTAATGTAAATATTCTAAAATCTGGAAAAAATTCAAAATCCAAACTACTGCCGGTCCCAAGCATTTAATAAGGGATACTCAACCTGTTCTATTTCTCCCCAAAAGAGTTTTTTCCCCCTCAGTGTAATCACTTTCCGTCTGCTTTGGAAGCCTCTTGCACAGTACAAACACACAGGCTCTCACACACCTGCGTCTGTACCAGCTACTTCCTGAAGGGCACCTGGCACAGTGAGGTTTGATGCAAGACCAGCAACAAGGCCTTGCATGTTGGATCAACGTCCTGCAGCTCAAACACTGAGCGACTCGGGCTACACTGACGTTCCACGTTACCTGGCATATGTTCCAACATTCTGAGTCATTTCCCATCTTGCCTGCTGCATCTCTAGAGGAGCTCCATGCAGGGCCGACTCACAGTGTTTGGGTTTCCACACAGTGAGAAGTCTGAGGAACCGCACAACACTCACGTCTATAGCTACAACCATGGCTCCGCCTACTTTTCCTCACATTCTAAAAAGCCATGTGTTTATTTACGGTGACACTGTTATTTGATACATACTCTTACACATCTTCCTCATGTATAGCTTCAAAGAATATAAAATATTAGCATTACTAATAACAGCAACAGTTGTCCTGTCTGGTGACACTCTGCGTGTTTGTCATGTACCTGTGCCAAGGAAGTACCCTGACTCATGGCAAGAAGACACAAAGTTCTACACGACAGGCCTTAGCCACTCAACCCACCTTAAACTACTCATTTTTAAAAGGGTTTTTCACAATTCCCATTATTGTGGCAATCCTGCCTTCATTTACAGTGTTACTTCCTTGGCTAAACTACTCTGTTGTAGGGAACAGCATTGGGATTCTGGTGTTGAAGGTTTCCAGAAGCTTCCTCTCACCGTTTGCCCCGTGGGTAATGCCGCACATACTCCCCGACATCATGCGCAGCAACCGCTAAGACTTGTGGATCATCTGACACCTCCAGAAGTTTTGTCAAAATTCTGAAATCAACACAATCCAAAAAGAGATCAAGTTGTAATTTCTCTGTAGAGCACAACAGAATACAAGTATAGTAGATATCTTCCTGATAGTAGGCATTTATAAATACAATCATATTTCTAGGGACTTCACTGTTATATATAAGTTAGCAGTTTCCAAACCTTTATATACACATAACAGTTTGCGTTTTTTTTTTCTTTTTCTTGAGACACAGTCTTCCTCTATCACCCTGGGTAGAGTGCCCTGGTATCAGCCAAGCTCACAGCAACGTCAGAGTCCTGGGCTCCAGTGATCCTCCTGGGCTCAGCCTCCCATTATCTGGGACTACAGGCACATGCCACCACGCTTGGCTAATTTTTCTATTTTAAGTAGAGATGGGGGTCTCACTTTGCTGGTCTCAAACTTCTAAGTTCAAGTGATCCTCCTTCCTCAGCCTCCCAAGTAGCTGGGACTGTAGGAGCCTGCCACAATGCCTGTCTAATTATTCTATTTTTAATAGAGACAGGGTCTCACTTTCTCAGGCAGGCCTTGAACTCCTGACCTCAAATGATTCTTCCCCATTCGGCCTACCAGAGTGTATGACAGACATTAGCCACTGTGTCAATTACAGGTTACTTTTAGATTCACGACAAATACTATGCATTCTTTCCAATAGACTTCCTCCCCTTCTATCTGAAGTAACACAAGCAGAATAGGCTCAGCGCACGTAGCTCAGTGGGTAGAGCACCAGCCACATACACCAAGGCTGGCAGGTTGGAGCCTGGACCAGGCCTGCTAAACAACCATAACAACCACAACCAAAAAATAGCCAGGTATTGTGGTGGGCGCCTGTAGTCCCAGCTACTCAGGAGGCTGAAGCAAGAGAATCGCTTAAGCCCAAGAGGTTGAGGCTGCTGTGAGCTATGACGCCATAGCTGTGATGCCACTGAGGGCGACATAGTGAGACTCTGTCTCAAAAAAAAAAGACAAGCAGAATAGGACTAGAAGTTATTTTAATATAAGACCGACCAGTGGATCATTGCTCATTTCATTTAAGTAAACCATTTGTAAACCACAGGATCTACTGTCAGTGCTGGGGAAAATTACTTTCAATGCCGTATGATCAACATTTTGAACTCAGCGCTAAGCACACACATCTCTGCTCTCTCTTGCCCCAAGTCTAACAAAAGCATGGAACACATGCTTTACAAACAGAATGAAATCCATAATGCAAATGAATGTTTCTGAAAGACGGCAGCCCAAATCTACCAGGCGACTCCTTTCTCCTAGTACTTTCTTGTAGTGCTGCTACAGCCTGATGGCTACTTCTGAGCACAAGAGAAGGCTCCCCTTGGGAAGCTGTGCATTGACACCAGCACCTGTGACCCTTCAAAGCACTTTTTCTAGTGCGTTCTAGAAAAGTTCATGAACTTTCTAGTGAGTTCATGAACTTAACTGTTGGACCATCTATGACGACAGCTCTGATATCCATTATAAAACAAGAGTTCCAAAACAGCTTTGAACAGTGGACTAAGACCTGGCAGCAGTGCACAGCTTCCCAAGGAGAGTTCCCCAAAAGTGACCACAGGGATACTCAGCAATGAGGCAGGCAGCACTTTTGCTAGGGAGAGTTTGCAAACTTAATTGTCCAACTGAGTGTGTTGACTATTCAACATTGCTAACATGGTTTATGACCAATGTTTGATTTTTTTCAAACTTGTAATCCTGGGAATAAAATCAAAACTTCAGGTTGAAAGGACAACCTTAATAGCAAAATAACAGAAAAATTATTAACTCATAATTTTTCAGTAAGGCTAAAGTCAATCATAGGAGCACTCCCTCTCTGCTCCCTCTCATAGCTGACTAGCTGACAGGCTTCTGCACGGTTCCGTTTTCACAACTCCTAAAAGGACCTGAGCAGAAAGAAAGGAAACATAAATCTTTCTCTTTTAAAAACTGACTTTGATGCTGAGCATGGTGACTCACGCCTGTAATCCTAGCACTGTGGGAGGCTGAGGCAGGTGGACTATCTGAGCTCAGCATTTTGAGACCAGCCTGTGCCAGATCAAGACCCCGTTTCTAGTCCCAGCTAACTCAGGAGGCTGAGGCAAAAAGATCTCTTGAGTCCCAGGAGTTTAAGGTTGCTGTGAGCTATGAGGCCACAGCACTTTACCCAGGGTGACAAAGTGAGACTCTGTCTCAAAAAAAAAAAAAACAGAACTTAACTTTGAGAATCTCTTTTACAGCCTTGAAGAGTTCCTGAACAAGCAGCAGGGGGTGTGAACTGCATACAGGACTCAGTTTCTGCTTCTGGGGCAGAATCAATGACTAGAACACAATCTACAGTGACTGGCCTCCTCCATGGATAGGCAGGGAGTCAACTCTTGAACTCGATGTCCTGCTGTCACTTCTGTGAACTTCTATTATCTCCCTGAGGATGTATTGTCACAGTACCCTGTTAATTTGGCTACAGTCATAAATCTTCTTCACCCTCTGGAAAACTTCTAAATAAAAAGCCAGAGTACCTGACTCTCTCTGCCAGCATACTCCCCCACCTTCACCTCTGTGCTGGTCCTTTGTACCCAGAAAAAATAAAATAAAGTTTTTCTTTTCTTTTTTCCTAATCTTTGTCTGGAGAAATCTTTCTCAAAACCTTCACCCACTAGCTCACACCTTAATACAAGTACACTTCTGCTACCTGATGGGCCATTTAAACACTTACAGAAGGACGGGGCGGAGCAAGATGGCTGACTGGAAGCAGCTTCCAAAAAAGGCTCCTGCCCAAAAGGGAAGATAACCTCCAGAAACTGCACAATTATGCTGAATACTGGGAACCCAGCTGAGAGAGAGAAGTGATATCTGCGGGTCACCTCTGCTGAGACAGTCTGCAACTCTAAGAAAGCAAGCTTCAGGTACAAAATACATCTGAAAGGAAAAGTGTCCGTCCCCTCCCCCAAGAAAGCTCTGAGTTTCTTGCTTTTCTGTTTCCTTTCTTTTTATTCTCCTCTTTTGCTCCTGCGGGTTTTCTACAGACAAGCAGTGAACTGTGGACCTTTTGTCTCACCCCATAGAAGAGTGCTGTGGGAAGTGAGGTGTGCTTCCCCTGAGCACCCCGGTGTGACTCTGAAAACTCTACTGCTAGGCAGAAAACTGAACTAAAGTTTTCTCCACCATTCTGAACTTACAGTGCACTCTTCCCCCCTTACATGAAGAACCAGAAGCCTAACCCCCACTGAGACTGAAGGAGGAGGTCCCTGAGCAGCACCCCCGCCCCCGCCTGCTGGAACAAGCACCCCCACCAGGAAAAGACTCCGGGGGAGCCACAGCGAGCCTCCCTCCCACCAGTCAAGAAAGATGCAGGTGAGTGCCTGGTCCTGCACCCCATGCTTACCAGGCTTCTGCAGGCCCCCTGTCTACTAGAGACTCTGACGGTGACCGCCAGGCCTCCGCAAGTCCACAGTCAGTAAATCCTCTGGCAACCGTGCGGCCCTGGGCCCCAAGCCTGCAGGGCTTCTGCAGGCCTGCCTTCTTCCAGGAACTCTGCCTGCAACTGCCAGGCCTCTAAAGGCCCACCCAGGCCAGGAACTCTCCTGGCAACTGCCAGGTCCTGCACCCGTGCTTGTCAGGCTTCTTCAGGTCTGCCGTCTGCTAGAGACTCTGTTGGCGACCACCAGGCCTCCGCAGGTCTGCCCCCAGCCAGGAACTCCCCCGGTGACCGCGCAGACCTCTGCCTGGCACCCGCAGGGCCCCTGCAGGCCAGCCCCTGGCCAGTAAATCCCCTGGCGACCATGCGGCCCCACGCCCAAGCCTACAGGGCTTCTGCAGGTCTGCCTTCTGCCAGTAACTCTGCCTGCAACTGGAAGGCCTCTGCAAGGAACTCCCCCAGTGACCACCTGGCCCCGCACCCCATGCTTGCCGGGCTTCCGCAGACCCACCATCTGCTAGAGACTCTGCCGGCAACCGCCAGGCCTCCGCACATCCACCCCTGGCCAGGAACTCCCCTGGCAAGCATGCAGGCCTCCACCTGGCACCCGCAGGGCCCCCATAGGCCCGCCCCTGGCCAGCAAATCCCCTGGAGGCCCATGTCCCAAGCCTGCAGGGCTTCCACAGGTCCGTCTTCTGCCAGGGACTCCGCCCACAACCGCCAGGCCCTCATAGGTCCACCCACAGCCAGGAACAGTCCAGGCCACCTTTGGGCCTTTGCCTGCCTCACCAGGCCAGCCGTCTGCCAGAGACTCCGCCAGTGACCCCCAGTCCTCTGCAGGCCTGCCCACAGCCAAGAACTCCCCTGGCGAACGCCTGGCCCTGAATCCCACACTTCCTGGGCTTCTGTAGGTCTGCCTTATGCCATGGACTCTACCTGTGACCACCAGGGCCCCAGCCAGGAACACTCCCAGCGATTGCGTGAGCCTCCACCTGGCACCAACGGGGCCTCCGCAGGCCAGCCTTCTGCCAGGGATTCCACCGGTGACTGCCAGCCCTCTCTGCAGGCCCACCACCAGACAAAAACTTCCAGGACAAATGTGCAGCCCTACACCCACCACTTGAAGGGCCTCCACAGTTCTGCCTTCTATCAGGGACTCCACCAGCAACTGCTGGGCCCCTACAAGCCTGCCCCTGGCCAGAGATTCCTCCAGTGAGTGTGCATGCCTGCATCTGGCACCCACAGGGCCTCCACAGGCTCCAACAAGGAACTCCTCTGGCAAACACGCAGACCTGCGCCCCACACTTGCTGGGCCCTGCAGTCCTGCCTTCTGCCAAGAACCCCGCCAGTGACCACCAGGCCCCCGCAAGCTCGCCCCTGGCCAGAAACTCCCCCAGCAACCACATGCCCCCGTGCCCCAAGCCTGCAGGGCCTCCGCAAGCCAGCCCTCTGCCAGGAAATCCACTGGTGACTGCCAGGTCTCTGTACACCCACCCTCAGCTAGGAACTCCCCCGGTGATCACAAGTCCCCATGCCTGGCACTCCCAGAACTGTGTGCACCATCCCCCACCCTGCTGCTGGATCCAGGGATGTCACACTCCGGGGCTGCTCCCACTCCCAGAACTCCCTAGCTGGGGCATTCCCAGAAGTTCTACACAGAGTCACTCACTACAAAGTTCCAGCAACAATAGGGTGGTCCTGCCAGGGTCTAATCTTCGAGAGACACCTTCCCAACTCTGAGGACAGCCAGACACAATGGTGAAAAACAATCATGGGGCAGAATCAACGGAAAAACTCTGATGATATGAATAATCAGAGTAGACCAACCCCTCCAAGGAACAACAAGGCAGACCCAGCACAAGATCTCCTGCATAGGGAAATGGCTGAGATGTCTGAAATCAACTTCAGAATCTGGATTGCAAATAAGATCAGTGGAATGGAGGAAAAGATGGAATTAGAATTTCAACCAGTAATTCAAAAGATGACCCAAAAGATGTCTCAAGAATTCAATGAATTCAAAGACAAAAAGACCAAAGATTTTGACACATTGAGACAAGAAGTTGCAGCCCTTAACGATCTGAGAAATTCAGTAGAACCCTCAGTAACAGAATGGAGGAGGCAAAAGAAAGGATTTCTGACATGGAAGACAAAGCTTTCAAATGCTCTCAAACCTCCAAAGACCAAGAGAAATGGAAGGCAAAAACAGATCACTCTCTCAGAGAGCTCTGGGATAACGCAAAAATAACGAATATTCGCCTCATAGGGATCCCCGAAAGTGATGAAGTGGCTTCATAAGGCACAGAGTCTCGTCTTCATATTATGAAACCTTTCCAGACATGCCAAGAGATTCTGAAATTCAGATAGCAGACAGTTTCAGAACCCCAGCATTACTCAACCCGAATAAAACATCCCCCAGGCACATGATAATTAAGTTAACTAAAGTAAATATGAAGGAGAAAATTTTGAAAGCAACCAGATGCAAGAAATCGATAACCTAGAAGGGGAAGAATATTAGAAGAACTGCAGATCACTCTGATCAAATCTTTCAAGCTGGAAGAGAATCGTCATCGACTTTTAATCTCCTAAAACAAAATAACTTTCAACCCAGGATCCTGTATCCAGCCAAACTGATTTTCATTTATGATGGAGAAATTAAATACGTTAATAATATCCACATGTGAAGAAATTTGCTATAACCAAGTCAGCTCTCCAGGATATTCTCAGACCTATCCTCCATAATGACCAGCCTAATCCTCCAACACAAAAGTAAACTCATCCAGAAACTTGTTATCAAATTCCAACATCCACAAAGATGAAAGGATTAAAAATGTCCACTAGATTTTCTAAAGATTTATCGATATTTTCAAGTAATGTGAATGGTTTAAATTGTCCTCTAAAGAGACATAGATTGGCTGACTGGATACAAAAACTCAGGCCAGATATCTACAGTATACTAGAATCTCATCTTACCTTAAAAGATAAATCTAGACTCAAGGTGAAGGGATGGTCATCTATATTCCAGGCAAATGGAAAACAGAAAAAGGCAGGTGTTGCAATCTTATTTGCAGATACAATAGGCTTTAAACCAACCAAAGTAAGGAAGGATAAAGATGGACATTTCATATTTGTTAAAGGTAATACTCAATATGATGAGATTTCAATTATTAATATTTATGCACCCAAC
>CAUYON010078789.1:0-11928 GCA_963573935.1 Arctocebus calabarensis
TTTATATAGTGATCAAGGAAATGCCATGAAGGATATCTGTAACAGTATGATCAAAATATTTCTGAATGTATATGAATCGTGCCCTGTGATTGCACCAATGTACATAATTATGATTCAATAAAATTATTAAAAAAAAAATACAAAAAAAAAAATAAACAGGCATCGTGACGAGTGCCGCTAGTCCCAGCTGCTTGGGAGGCTGAGGCAAGAGAATCACTTGAACCCAAAAGTTTGAGGTTGCTGTAAGCTGTGATGCCACAGCACTCTACCAAGGGTGACATAGTGAGACTCTGTCTCAAAAAAAAGAAAGAAAGAAAAGTAAATAGAGTGTGAGGAATATGAGGAATGAAAAGAAAGATAAAGATCGCTGTGTTACATAAATTTGCTGGGGCCGCCTCAGTGAAAATTTTATGTCTGAACAGATGGGGAGAAGGTGAGGTCGGGAAATCCTGTGTGTGGAGCTCCCAAAGGTTCATGATCTCACTCAGACTCGAGTCTGGGGTCCTGAAAGGCCCTTCTGCCCCTTCTTCATTCCCATCTCTTCCTCCTCTCTGCACCTTCCCGTCTTCTCTTGCATCGGTCCCCACTCCCTATATGCACCTTGCTTCACGCTTGCTTGCTCTGGTTGCTCCAGTATTCCAGCACACTCCCACCTCTAGGCCTTCATACGTGCTGTGGTCTGTGTGTGGCATGTTTTTCCCTAAATAATCCATGTGCATTACTTCCTCACCTCGTGGCCCTTCTTAACCAACCAGTTGTAGCTTATCCTAAGGTACGATTCCTCCTTACCCAATGCTACTAATCCCTGTCCCTTGCTTTATTTTTCTCTGCAGAACATATCCTCTGGTGTCCTGCTCACACTTGTTAAAAATACGTGTAATGGCCAGGCACCGTGGCTTAATGTCTGTTATTTTAGCACTTTTAAGAGGCTGACGCAGAACGATCACTTGAGGCCAGGGGTTAGACCAGCCTGGACAACAAGTAAAACCTCATCTATACAAAAAATTTCTTCTAAAAATTAGCTGAGTGTGGTGGTGTTGCACATCTGTAGTCCTTGCCACTCAGGAGGCTGAGCCCAGGAGTTTGAGGTTATGGTGAACTGTAGGTAACAGAGGTAGACCTCATCTATATTACACAAAAAGTGTGTATTGTCTGTTTTCTCTCAAGTGTATCAACATGGATTTTGTCTCCTTTGATTGCTAAGTACTCCCAACATCTATCATGTGCCTGGCACAGAGGAGGCACCGAAGGAATTATTGACCGTGACTTGTGAATAATTATTCATGTGAATAATTGTTGACGTGTTAAACAGGTACTTTTAAAATCCATGAAGTGTTTACTTTTTAAAAGCAAATAATGTATTAAACTGGCAATTTTGTTTATGTCATTTATTTGTTCAACATGTTTTTAAGCTATTGCAAACATAAACTTTACCAGTGATTTTATAAAATTCTAGCTATGTAAATTGGAAACCCTTGGTTATGATGACACACAAGCCACATAAAGCAGTGAGTGAAAAGGAGGAAAAACATCCTCCAGTTGAAGGAGGTATTTAATTAAGTTGTTTGATGTAGTAGTTCAAGGGTGGGACACTTATTCCCTGCCTGTCTCTCAATTGGATACATCATGTATCTCTGTAAGCGTGTGAATTCTGACATGCGGGAAGAAAAAGAATGTTTGAGCAGTTCATGTGCAAGGCTGCAGACCCAGACTGCTGGTATGAGATCATCTCTCCCATTAACTTGCTGTAAACCCTCTTTGCCTCCCAAGCTGTCACAGACCCATCTGCTAGACTCTTACACAGTTAGGGAGAGAGCAAAGGAGGGCTTTTGAGAGAAACCTTTAAAGCAACCATTATCTAGGAGGAAGACCAGAGTGATCCATCTCTGCATCAGAGAGCAGATGAAGTCACTGCAACCAACCGAAGAGTCAAAGCCCAATGTACATTTCCAGGCTGGTTTTGGGATCTAATCGGAGGGAGAGATCTCGCAGTTGCTGGGAACGAGCTAATGGTAGAAAACGCCCTTTGGTCCTTGCATCCAGACCCCAGAGATGCCACTAACAAAGTACAGCTTTTAACTTGGCTTTACTTTGTCGGAATTTAGCTTTTTCTCTGGCGTTTTAATGTCTGAAAATATTTTCTCTTTCCTTAGTGGCAATTCAAACACAAAGAGAAATCAACATTTTGAAATTCAGATAAGCAGGAGTTAGTTTACAGTTAGAGACTTTGAGCACACTGCTTTTGCGTGATAATATTTGAAATTTATTTCCACAAGTTATTGCACATTCATTTTTGGAGTTTTCATTGCAGGAAATTGCCAGAAGGAATGGATTTTGTCTTCTTCAACTGGCAGAACAATTTTCCACCTGTCGCCCAAATATTTGATGAGAAGGATTATGTTGCTGGCTCTGAAAGTTTATACTGTGAATCCTACAAAAGTGAAAGGGGCTAATGAAACTACTATCCTGATAACACTGTCCAGCTTGCTAAAGTGTCTGCAAAGCTGTGTATAGATTTCTGGTAGTTAGGGCAATTTCCCAAAGACTAGCTTCAATGACACAAACACACTCACGGGCACGCACAGTTCTGAACCTACAGCGTGGAAAATGGTGTTTTTCATCTTTTACGTTGTAACTGTATTCAGCAAAACTCTTGTGGCCTTGCCAAAGATCTGAATTAATTGCCTGAAATAATTATTGTTCATCTTCTTAGTAACTGGAGCTAAGAAAAAAAAAAAGCACTGGTCCACAGGTAGAGATGAAATTGTCATTTGATTTCTGGTTCAAGTAATTTACTGTCTCTGTTGAGTTTTATATTTCTCTGTAGTTTGTTAGGTAGACAGCCAGAATTGTCTGTTCAGTCAACATAAAGCTGGTTTAAAAGTCCATGCATAATGACAGCACCCTTTTAACCTGTCAAAATAAATATAAAACTGTTTTTGTCCCTTTTCCCCTAGTTTCTCTGAATGCTTTATGGACGTCATAAGTAATAATATTGCTACTGTCAAAAGGATTTTCCTGAAGCATAGATTTACCATGCCATGTCTAGAGCTCAGGTGGCTCAGAGAAGGAGTTAAAATTCATGAGCTGGCAGTCATGTCTCTGGATAATGAGACCCTCACTTGCTTTTCTATCTTATTTCTACTACTCTGTGTATCCAACACGCTGGTCAGACTGAACTATTTTCTCCTACAGAATCCTTGCAAATTATCTAATTTCCATACTTTTGTTCTTGCTATGTCTCATCCTGCTTGTTGATCAAATTTAAATTTTGCCTACCCGTCGTGACCTCAGTTCAAAATCCCCTTTTTTCACAAGGTTTCTGTGTCTTACTTTCCTGACTTGGAAGCACTTTGTAGACATTGTTTTTTGAATTTTTCACTTCATGTTTTTTATTTTCATCATTTGCATACAAATCTGGAATGAGACAGATTTGATCATCACGAAGAGCATTTTGTTGCTGTTGGCGTGCCAGTAATAGGTTCCAAACCCAGTTCGCCTTTCTCCCCTGAAACACTGCTCTGGTTTGCC
Source organism: Arctocebus calabarensis (assembly GCA_963573935.1). Classification (NCBI taxonomy): domain Eukaryota; kingdom Metazoa; phylum Chordata; class Mammalia; order Primates; family Lorisidae; genus Arctocebus; species Arctocebus calabarensis. The sequence goes on from CAUYON010078789.1 coordinate 3,532, forward strand.
CCAGAAGTTTGGACTTCTTACAACTCCTTGACGTCATCGGGCTTGCCTTGGTGGTGGTCCACCAGTGTGGCAGAGCCATTTTAGTATCTGGAGGACCTCCGCAGTCTGGTAAGAGCCACTGTGTTGATGATAATCGTTTCTCTGTCCTGTTACAAACTAATGGAAGCAAAATAGCATTTACACTAGGCGTGCCCAAGACCTAGAGTGCAAAAGCTGATGTAGTAAATCCTTCAGCTCTCCTCCTTCCACTCTGTCCTCTCCTCCATGTTCTCCCCAGACCTTCCCCTTCAAGCTCAGCCCCTGGGCTCCTTCACCTGACCTGTGTCCCAGCACAAGTTCTGTGGTGTTGTCACTTGCTTTTTTGTGCTTCCCAAGAAGAGGTGGTCTGTCTTAGGTGAGTGGCAGTGTACAAGTGTAGAAGCATCACAAGTTGAACATGTCACATCTTGTTAATTTTACTTGGAAATTTTTTACTTCTTCTTTAAGCAGACACACCGTAGAGCAAAAAATCTAAATTTGCTTGAATTTGAACATGAAATAGCTAACTACAAATAAGTATCTCCTCCCTGGCACTCTGAAGATAACTGTATTCCTTCTCTGCTGTTAGAATTATTTCAGTACACAAAATTGTAAAACGTAATATGGTGATGATGTTGCATTTAGGGGTTAAGTTTTGTTCCCTCTTTTGTTTTCCTTTACTCCTCCCCAAAACAAAAACACCATCCCATCATCATCAACGTGCCTCTCTTTGGCCTCTCTGAATAAAGCAGCTGGGAGGTTTAGAGTATGTGGAGTGTCGTATAATCCTTTTGAAAGGATTTGGGAACCAGCCATATGGTTGGCTGGAAAAGAGTGGAAAGGGTAAAAGTTAGTTCTCCTTACAAGTGGGAATGCAGTTCTGAAACAAATTAAATCTTAACAGAGGGAACAATTGAGGAAAGGCAACGTTTTTTTCATTGTTTTCTTTTGCTTTAAAAGGGAAGGAAGTGAGACTGGAAATGGGCCTGTAATTAGGAGGGTAGACTTTTAGCTGTTCAAAAGCTAAAAGAGAGGCTACTAGCCCTTTGATGTTAACCTTGGGTCCTAGGAAACCAAACATTTGCAGAGCAGGTGTGGCATGTTCACTATTTCCCCAATTTCACAAATCAGCATGTCAGATTAGAAAGGGGTTGTCTTTTTTCTCTTTTTAACACATTGCCTCCCTCTGTTGGACGGGCTAGAGTGCCCATGGCATCAGCTTAGCTCACAGCGACATCATGCATGTGAGCATGCATTTACTCATAAGTACCTTTCTTTGATTTTGCCTGGAGCTTTTGAAATTCTGTGGGTTTATATTGGTGATGGTGGATGTCTTAGTCTATTTGGGCTGCTATAACAAAATATTCTGGAGAGAGTAGCTTACAAACAACCAAAATTTATTTTTTAAAGGTCTGGAGGCTGGGAAGTCCAAAATCAAAGCACCAGCAGATTCAGTGTCTGGGGAAGGACCCCTTCCTCATAAACAGGTACCTTCTCGCTGTAACCTCACGCAGCGGAAGGGATACAGGAGCTCTCAGATACTCCTTTTATAAAGATGTGCATCTCATTTCTGTGGCATCTGCCCTTATGACCTAATCATCTCCCAGAGTTCCTGCCTCCTACTACCATGACCTTGGGGGTAGGATTACATCATACGAATTTATGGAGGCACAGAAATATCTATTATGCTGCAGTGCATTAATAAGAGATTCTGATAAGTTGTCAGATTTTTTAAAGTACAGAAAAAACAATATCTTAAGCTGTATTAAAGTATTAAGTAACATTATTTACCATATCTGCTTGATACATTTTTAACAAGAAAAATAAACATTATAGGTCACATTAAAGCACTTTTTCTTCCAAACCTCTTCCTTCCTTCTTTCCTTTCCCCACATTCTCAAAATCATCTCTGCAGTAATTTAATATCTTTCCATTTTGTTTTTATATTTTAACATATATTTGTGTGCTTGTAATATGGTTTATGTTATAAAATGTTTATATTTATAAACATGTAAAAATATAAGAATATAAATATAAAAATATAAGAATATACCCTACAGAGTATATTCTTCTGCAACATTTTTTTAAACACCACATGAATTGAAATTTATACATGTTGGTGGATAGATCAATGGTACCTTCTTACTGCGGCGGGTATTCTCTTTTATGAATACATCTATGTATTTATTAGTTCTTCTGTTAGTAGACAAGTATATTGATTTTAATTTTTCTTTAGGAAACATCTAGAACATATTTATGGATGTTTTCTTTGGCTTGTGTTCTGGTAAAAATTTCTTTATGTCTCCAATTATTAAAAACATTGGGGAGGGGCAGCGCCTGTGGCTCAAAGGAGTAAGGCGCTGGCCTCATGTGCCGGAGGTGGAGGGTTCAAACCCAGCCCTGGCCAAAAGTGCAAAAACAAACAAACAAACAAACATTGGGCAGAATATTATTTAATAAATGCTGTTTGGTAGGCAGAATCCTTTAATGGTCAAAGGGTTTGGATGTCATTGATGTAGTGCACCTGTCTGCCCATGACTAAATTGAACTCATCTTAGAAATTTTCTCTCTCCTTTTTAAAAAAATACCAGAGTAGGAGGCCACAGATCCCTACTGGTTGCTTATAAGTGTCTCAGAACACTAGAGGTAGGAAATTTTTAACAACATTTGACCTAAAATCCTACTTCTATAATTGAAGCCCCAATCCCTCTTGCTCTCTCCAGGAGTAATGAGGAGCAGCTGCTTACTAACTTCTACTCTTAAAATAACCCTTCCTGGCTGGGTGCAGTGGCCCAGGCCAGTAATTCCAGCACGCTTGGAAGCTGAAGTGGGAAGATCGCATAAGGTCAGGAGTTGGACACCAGTCTGAGTGAAACTCTGTCTCTCCTAACAATAAAAATAATTAGCTGGGTATGGTGGCAGGAAGCTCTCGTCCCAGATACTTGGGAGGCCAAGGCAGGAGGATCACGTGAACCCAGGAATTTGAGGTTGCTGTGAGCTAGGCTGATGCCATGGGCACTCTAGCCCGTCCAATAGAGGGAGGTGATGTGTTAAAAAGAGAAAAAAGACAACCCCTTTCTAATCTGACATGCTGATTTATAGTTACTGTTTTCTTTAGCCTTTATGAAAATAGTCTCTTTAGCCTTAGCCTTTCTTCTAGGTTTTTTCCCATTGGTGGTTTGTATAGTTATAAAAAAGCTTTTTCAAATTTATCCACTTATTGTTTAGATTTTAGGGCTTAAAACTAAAAATCTATGATCTTATCATGGCCTGCCTTATACAGGGCTAACAGTTACCTCCTAGTTTTTATATATGATTTTCTGCATTTGTGCTTATGCGTACATATGTATAGGTCCGTTTTTTCAGGAAATACATCTTGTGTTTCTTCTATTTAGCAGGATTTGTGTATTTATAATATGCCCGCATGCACACAGACAGTGTTGGGTACCTGGGTTGTGTGTATCATATGTCCCGGTTATGCCTCTTGATGTGTTCTACAAAGGGCACTTTTGTTATTTAGGTTTTTAGTTGATGATAAAGAGAGGGAGTTTATGGTAAAGAGAGGGAGTTGTTATATACCAGAAAATATGTAAAAGATGTTCATAGCAGAATTATTTATAATAGCAAAATAAAAGAACGTAAACAACCTAAACACCCACAGACAGACAGGATAAGTAAATCATGACATATTCAGACAATAGAATACTGTGATGAAAATACATGAATTCTAATCATACACATTTAAAGACAACGTGGAGCCCAAAATAATCAGAGTATGAATGGCCAACAAACATATGAACACATGTTTAACATCTCTAACCATTAGGGAAATACAAATCAGAACCATAAGAGATACTGTGTTATACCCACCAGGATGACTTTAATCAAACAGATAATAACAAGTATTTGCAAGGGTGTGGAAAAGTTCGAGCCCTCAGATGTTGCTGGTGGTAATATAGAACAGTGCAGCCACCTTGGAAAAGAGTTTGGCTCTTCCTCACCTTAAGCTTATAGCTACCATATGACCTACCCATTTTATACCCAACTTATGCCCTGCCCAAGAGAAATAAAAACACATGTTCACCCAGAATCTTGTTCATGAATAGTCATAGAAGCATTCTTCATAATAGTGAAAATGTACCAAAGTGTCCATCAATTGATGAATGAAAAAGCAAACTATGGAACCAGCCATACCACAGAATATTACTTGGCAATAAAAAGGAATGAAGCACCAAGGTGTTGTACAATGTGGATGGACCTTGAAAACATTACACTAAGTGAGGGGAGCTGGTCACATATATGATTCCATTTGCATGAAGTATCTAGAATAAGCAAGTCCATTAAGACAGAACATACCTTGAAGGCTGCCATGGGCTGGATCAGAGATGAGTAAGTGCTATTGGGATCAGGATTTTTTAAGGAGTGGGGAGAAGAAAATGTTTCTCACTTTGATTGTGATGATAGTAGCATAACTTTGTGAATATACTAAAATCATTAAGTTGTAGACTAAACTAGTGAATTGTATTATGGTATATGAGTTATATAAAATTTCTTAAGTCAGAAGAATGTTCTATAGTTTTTATAAAGTTCTAGACTAATCAACTAAACAACATATTGGGTTTACCTCTTGGACCCCAACCTGGGATGGTGATTGAGAAGGGAGATGGTGCTTGAAAAATCATGAGACTCACAGAAACTTAGTATATAAAATCCTGAGAGCCTGAGGAGGCATCCTCAGTCCCTCATGCCTGCTGGCGGCTCAAGACAGTGCAGCCCTTCTCAGTCTTCCAGGGGTCTTGCCTTGTGCTCAGACATCAATGCATATGTGCAAGAATGCACACAGGTGTCAAAGTTAAAGATGAAAGCAGAACCTGTACCCCCGGAAATGTAAAGGGCAGTGATTAGGAAAATAAGAACAGAGTAATGGGGTGTCTGAAACAGTCAGATAGTGAGTGTATGGGAAGGACAGAAGGGGAGAAACAAGTTTCATCCCTTTGAGCTATCATAACCTCCTAATATAAACTATTGATTAGGAATCTAAGAGTCTTAGCCACCTGCACCGCTGAGTCTCCATGCAGGTCTAGTCACATGGACCTTTCCTGACTGGGCACTTTTCTCAGAGTTAGAAGACCTGTGAGGAATTCAACCCCCCCACCCTGTGCTCCCCTTGCTAAAGTTGAGATCCTTTGAAAAGCAGTGCACATCACTGAACTTGCTCAGTCTTCGATTCCATGAACCTGTGCTCCCTGCACAAACTCCACATCAAACAACCCCTGCTATCCTATCATCTTCCTGTAATATCTGCTAATTATGAAATGAATATTTTAACATGTTTATTGTGTTTGAGTTTATTTTTGCAATAAATTCTGTGACAGTGTTTTAGATAACGGGCACCATGCTGGGATGTCTAAAATCTGATTTTTAGGGATCACTTCTCTAATCAGCTGTGCACCCTAATCTGATTCAAGCTCAATTCTCTTAGTCTTTGATGAGCTCTCATGTGGAGCCAAACCTAAATTCCCTCAAAAATAGATGTTTCATTTGCCCTTTTTCTGATCAGAGGGGCCCTCGCAGGACTCTGAGAGCTTTCAAAGATGATTACAGGGAGCTGGTGATTTCAACCAATTCCTGAAATGCCTTGGGATATTTTTACTCTGCGAGCTGCTTATGCAATGAGAGGAAGTTTCATCTAGAAGGAAAGAAATAGTTTAAGGCAACTTTGGTTAAATGTCAGATTTTTTCACTTGAATCTCAACATCCATGGCTGTGTTTCCAGTCTCCTAACCTTGACTCTGCTGTTAACTACTTGAGTAACCTAGACCAGTTACTTAGATTCTATGATTGGTGCTTTTCTTGTTGTAAAATGAGTTAAATTGGATGATCTGAACAGTTTTTTCTAGTCTTGGCGTGTGCAGTGATTCTAAAGATAGATCTGGGTCCACTCTGCTCCTTTCCACTTTTTCCATAGCAAAGACACTTCACATATGCATCAAAAATCTTTTTCATAAGCACATGCTTTTTCTAAGCACAACGTAATAGTGATTTGTCCTTTTGCTCCAAAAACTTCTTTGAATAAACCTGATGAGCCATAATTACCAATTAATGATTATCATTGATATCTAACAACATAATGAAGTATATTAAGTGCATCTAAAAGTATGTGACTGCTGTTGTGCTTTAAAACTTATTTTTATTCATAATCACAGCAGTACTGTTTAGTCAGCTTGTCTGGAGCGTTCATTTACAATCAAAAACAGTGAAGCAAAGGTACTATTGTGTAATAAGTATAATTTTCAAGAAATAACAGATCTGATTATTCCCTTACAGGTCACAAGGATAAAATCCAGTTGGGGTTTGAGAACAAATTTCTTTTGGAACCACTGAAATTCGGAATGTGCTCTTTCAACTAACTTTTTCATTTTAATTGGGTGGAAGACTGATGTGTCACTTTAAAAGCATTTAGTCATAGTAAAATCCAGTTCAGCTATTAAAGAAAATTTTTTCTCTCCCTGCCTTGGAGTGTTAGTCTGTTACTTTGTGTGTGTCCCAAATATAACCAGTATAATTATCTTCTTATTTGGCTCATTAAGCATTACATTCTTCTGCGAGTCACTGCAGTATGACATGGCCCAGAAGTGAAATAGTTCCCCGTGAAACAAAGGGGGAAAACTTGATTCTGTTCTAGTAGTTTTACCTTTAAGTGCATCGTTGTCAGTCGAGAGCATGGCTTTGATGGACAGTTAATCTCGCTGAAGTTTGCTGTTTTCCACTTTCTAGTAGAAAACTAGTAATCTGCATTTGTGAATCACATAGTCCTTCAACCAAACCCAGGCTCCACATTTATCTTGATGGTTTGTGTTGTTCCTTGAAGTCACAAGGAGAGCAGCACATTCTTCAGAAAGTGGCTCCTTGAGTCCTTGGACACTGCAGCCTCATTCATCTCATCTCTCTTTGGTTCTGCGCAGGGACACGGCCTCAGCAGTGCTTAGTACCCCAGAGGCCATGGCCTGTTCTGCCTGAGTTGTCAGCAGGGTGGTTAGAATTGTTATATCTGGGATTACTGCAGGGGTGTGGGTGGGTAGGGGATGGGAACAGCATTCACAGGATAGGAAGTGTTTTGTCTTTTACATTGCTAGCATTTTAATCCCTATAGACTTTTAGTGCCAAGAACTTTAAATATCGAGAGATAAAAGATTGTTTTCTCCATATGAAGAAAATCTATTTTCTGCCATCTAAGAAAAGGGGGTTAATCCAGAGGAGTGAATGCATATCTTGTATTTACTGGGTTTTTCCCAGTATTCACATCCCATTATTTCTGTTTTCTAAATTTATGTCATTATTATTATTATTAAATCATAGCTGTGTACATTAGTGTAATCAAGGGGTACAATGTGCTGGTTTCTTATACAATCTGAACTTTTTTTTTTTTTTTCTGAGACAGAGCCTCAAGCTGTCACCCTGGAGAGAGTGCCGTGGCATCACAACTCATAGCAACCTCCAATTCCTGGGCTCAAGCAAGTCTCATGCCTCTGCCGACCAAGTAGCTGGGACTACAGGCACCCGCCACAACGCCTGACCATTTTTTGGTTGCAGCCGTCATTGTTGTTCGGTGGGCCCTGGGGCTGGATTCGAACTCACCAGCTCAGGTGTACGTGGCTGGCGCCTTAGCCCGTTGAGCCACAGGTGCCAAGCCAATCTGAACTATTTTCATCAAAGTGATTCACATAGCCTTCATGGCATTTTCTTAGTTATTGTTTGAAGACATTTATATCTGCATTTAGTAAGATTCACCTTCTAACATGCACCATAGGTGTGGCCCCACAAATTACCCTCCCTCCACCCCAACCTCACCCCCCTCCTCTGAAACTAATAGAGGCCATCTACAGCAAACTCATAGCCAATATCGTATTGAATGGAGTTAAATTGAAACAATTTCCACTTAGATCAGGAACCAGGCAAGGTTGCGCATTATCTCCTCCGCTCTTCAACATTGTAATGGAAGTTTTAGCCATTGCAATTAGGGATGAAAAGGTGATCAAGGGTATCCACATAGGGTCAGACGAGATCAAATTTTTGCTCTTTGCAGACAATATGATTGTATATCTGGAAAACACCAGGGATTCTATCACAAAACTTTTAGAAATGATCAAGGAATATAGCAATGTCTCAGGCTACAAAATCAACACCCATAAATTTGTAGCCTTTATATATACCAACAGTAGCCAAGCTGAAACAGTCAAGGACTCTATTCCTTTCACAGTAGTGCCAAAAAAGATGAAATATTTGGGAGTTTACCTAACAAAGGATGTGAAAGATCTCTATAAAGAGAACTATGAAACTTTAAGGAAAGAAATAGCTGAAAATGTTAACAAATGGAAA
>CAUYON010078790.1:0-13441 GCA_963573935.1 Arctocebus calabarensis
TAATTGTCCTCACATCAGAATTGAGTACATGGGATTCTTGCTTCTCCATTGCTGTGAAGCTCTACTAAGAATAATGTGTTCCACTTCCATCCAGGTTAATACAAAGGCTGTAAAGTCTCCATCTTTTTTAATGGCTGAATAGTATGATATACATATACCACAGCTTGTTAATCCATTCCTGGATTGGTGGGCATTTTGGCTGTTTCCACATTTTGGAGATTGTAAATCGAGCTGCAATAAATAGTCTAGTACAAGTGTCCTTACGGTAAAAGGATTTTTTATTTCCTAGGTAGGTGCCCAGTAATGGGATTGTAGGATCAAAAAATCTTAGTAACTAGGATTTACAGAGAACTCAAATCAACCAACATAGAAAGAGCCAACAATCTCTTATATCACTGGGCAAGAGACATGAATAGAACCTTCTCTAAAGAAGACAGACAAATGGCTAACAAACTATGACAAAATGCTCAACATCCCTCATTATTAGAGAAATGCAAATCAAAACCACCCTGAGATACCATCTAACCCCAGCGAGAATGGCCCACATCACAGAATCTCAGAACTGCAGATGCTGGCGTGGATGTGGAGAGAAGGAAACACTTTTACACGGCTGGTGGGACTGCAAACTGATACAACCTTTTTGGAAGGAAGTGTGGAGAAGCTCAAATTTGTGTGTTTTGGTAGAGGCATCTGTTTGTTATCCAGTAACAAACTCAAAACACACTCCACTCCACTGTAGGTAGCAGTGGCGCCTTAGGAGAAAACAGGTAAGGCCTCTGATGTTACGAAGCTCCTGCGGCCATCACCATGCTAAACTGCTTCTGTTTTGTGGATTTATTTCTTTTGTTAAGCAAACTGCTATTACTCACTCTGGAAAGGTAACGTGTTTTTAGAGGTACAACACGAAATTAAAATTTGATGAATGCCATGCTCATGTTAAATCATCTGGATCACGTAGCGTGACACACAAGATCCTTCACCATTATATTACTGCCAGCTTCCTATTTGATTCACCTTAGTTTTCATTTGATACCCCAAGCTCTTTCTGCATCAATTTATCTGTTCCCCCCAATACTACGTTGCTTCACCTCTCTGTACATTATTACATCAACTAGCATCTCTTTCCTTTGCTCTTTCTCCCATTTCAAGACTTAAATATGACCTCCAATATAAAGCCCTTTCTTTAGCTGAGAGATTTTCTATTATTTCTTGCAACGTGTGTGTGTTTATCTGCGTGGACTGTCACTGCAGGCTTCCACAACACTGTGATATCCTCAATGTTCGGAAATATTTAGTTTCTGTACATTTTTGTTGTATAAACCACAACCCTTATACCCAATGGGAACAGTGGGAAAGACAGACACCTATTTTCATATCTATAAAATCTAACATAGCATATATAGCACATTGCTATAGAAAAATGTTTGGTTGGTAACATAAAAGTGAAGTCACATCATTCAACAAACACTACAGTAACAGAATCTAAGCCCCAGGAGAATAGAACATTTTGTGTTCCTTTTAAACCATTTTTTAAATGACCAAAAACAGTATAGTTATTTGCTGAAAGAAAAAAATGAATAAATAAAATGTGAAACTTATTCAATCTTGCAAGCATATGAAATTATAATTCTATTCTCTCAAAGAATTAAAAAAATTTATAGAGGGGGTGGTGCCTGTGGCTCAAGGAGTAGGACACTGGCCGCATATACTGAGGGTGGTGGGTTCAAGCCCAGCCCTGGCCAAAAACTGCAAGAAAAAAAAAATTTATAGAGAGATGATTAATTTAGTTTAAAAGTTATCATTCCCTTGAAAATTTGAATGGCCAGTCTTTCAGTGAGGCAGACAGAGTGACATCAATGTTGAAAATCTGAGAACACCTTCTGTGCCTGTGAGGGTAGTAAAAATAGGGGAAATTCAACTTGACTGTACCTACATCTCTAAAAACTACCATTATTTAACATATTTGATATAAAATTTTTATGATTTACAGTCAATGTGATCATACAAGTTATCCTTTATTTCAGTATACTTTTAAAGTAAGAGAGACACTGTTAAAATTATCTTAGAATTCAGACCAAGACATAACCTGCAAACAGAACATAAGGCACCCCGCTTCTATTACCTAACTACTGATTAATTTTCAGATGTACACCATTACCTTGCCCAAATTAGAGGAAATATTAAGGGATCCAGTACTCTGCAATAGTGATTTTCATTTATATTATGAAAGAAGAATAAAGGTGACTCTCTCTAAATGGGTACTAAGCACATTTTATGTTTTTGATAGTTTCAAATAATCAAAGCCTGCATGCCAATAGATTTTTGTGACTAACAGACTTTAATAAAGTGAGAGATATATCTTAGTTGAATGCAAATGGTCTTTCCCATTTTACATGGCTAAACTTCGATCTGTGGAGTCGGTGCATCTTAGCAGGGTACTGGTAAAACTTATTAGATGTAGAGTATCAATGTCTTTATATAGTGATCAAGAAAATGCCATGAAGGCTATCTCTAACTGTGTGATCAAAACATTTCTGATTGTATATGAAGCACATTCTGCCCTATGATTGCACCAATGTACACAATTATGATTTAATAAAAGTATTTTAAAAAAAAGAAAGTATCATTTCCACTTTTCAGCTGTGATAGCTCATCATCAGTAATTTTTCACACCTACACGTTTATTATCAGTTATGCTTTTTATTTTGTCCAAAGGGCAGTGAAATAAAGATTCTCAAGTAATATGAAAAAATCTTCACATATAAACATACTATATTAAAATTACAGAGATAACACGTCAAAGTATAATACAGACTAATTGGAGCTGGAGACAATGAAATTAAGTCTGCTAAAGCTCAGTTAACAGGGTTATGGCAATGTGAATTTCTTAGATTTTACAAATGGGCCAACATCATTTGGTACTTGCAAAATGTTATCTTTAAGGGAAGCTCAGTGAAGAATGTATGGAGACTATATGTTACTTTGTAATAGACATTATATCTTTAAAATTATTTTTAAAAGGCTTAAAAATTGTATTCTTAGAATAAACAATAATTACATGCAATAGTTTAATAATCTTTGATAGGCTTTGGATGAAACTTAAATATCTATCATCTCTATCTATTAATACCTATATCTGTTCGAACAATTTATTTACTAAGAGTAAGGTAGTAAAAAATACTAATGAAAACTCTACACTTCTGCTCAAATTTCCTTGAGGTACATAACATGTTTTTTTTTTTTTTACCCAAATTATAGAAGTACTTGCCTTAAATAATATGCACATATTTATATGCATTTATAATGTACATATGTAAATATGTTTGCCATTAATACTTACATTGTTTATTTATTTATTTATTTATTTATTTTTTGCAGTTTTGGGCCAGGACTAGGTTTGAACCCGCCACCTCTGGCATATGGTGCCGGTGCCCTACTCCTTTAAGCCACAGGTGCTGCCCAATACTTACTTTGTTAACCACAGAATTAGAATTGAATTTTCTGCTGTTGTTTAACTTTAGCATTGCTCAAATCTCCTTTTTTACTTAATCACTTTCAAAATGAACATTATATTAGGGTAATAAAATAGACATACTCTCTTTCAATAGGTAAGGTAATAAAAGAACATTTAATGGCTTTCAGAAAGTTCATAAATTTTGTTGCTGAAATTTAGTGCAGTCTATCTTTGTTGGATTAATATTGATTTTATGTTGCTGTTTCCCTGGGGTTATCTATGTAAGCAATAAAGCCTTCAAAAGAACGATCTATCACTCACCCAGCAGCTTCATTATCCCTTGTCGCCTCTGAATATTGCCAAGCTCCATCTGGCAAGGTGGGTCTACGACGACATAAAAATGTTACTTCAAGGATTACAGTTAAACACAGAAAGTGACATTTCTATGTTATCAAAGTTTTGCATGCATGCCTTTAGAAGATACACGTTGCATTTAAGTAGTGTGTTTATGAAGAGAAATTCGTTATCCATAAGGATATGGGTATATATACAGAGGGTGCAAAACCATATACCCAGTTTAAGAAAGGAAAAACTGTGATAAAATTGTAATACTCAATACATACCTATAATAAAAGATGAAAACAAGTGATAATGAGCACCTCTTATAATTGCACAAGTCAAACAAGACTGGATAATACAATTTTAATATAGTTTTTTTCCTTACTTAAAATGTGTATACTTTTTGTTGTACCATTTATATAGACATTGTGTGTGTGTGTGTGTGTGTGTGTGTGTGGAGAGAGGGAGGGAAAGAGAAACTGCACACACTACTTCCTATTTATTTTTTTGTTGAAGTTTTTTTTTTTTTTTGGCTGGGGTTGGGTTTGAACCCATCACCTCCAGCATATGGGGCAGGTGCCCTACTCCTTTGAGCCACAGGCACCACCAACTTCCTATTTATTAATAGCAGATCATTTTGGTTTTCTTCAGAATGACTGAACTGGCTAAAAAAAATAAAAGAAACCCATGATAGAAAAATACTTCTCATTGTTTACTTTTTGAAAAGGTCAATCCAGCAATATAAAACCCAACAGATTGACGGTTGCTCAAGCAACTGATTATGTTTTCCCCTCACTGGAAAGTTTCTGGGAAGTAGACAAGTAGTTTTGCATTTCAAAAGTGAACTCTGAAGAAGTAATGCTTTTTTCAGGTTCTGTCAGAGATCCCTTTGTAAAATTATAATATTGTATAATGTTAATTTAGTTTCACTGGTATATTCAATTTAGAAACCAGATATAATATATAAGAATTTCCAATAGGCTATTCTCATATTTTAAACATAAACATAAAACATTTTTCATGCTGAACAGTTAAAGGAGGACATTTGTAGAGGCATGTACATTTCTAAATAGTTGCACTATAATTTGCCTCATGTTACCGCAGTTGCAGGGCTATGTACAGTTGGCCCTGCTAGCTGCAAGTTGTACATTCAGATGTTCAACAGACTACTAATCAAAAATAGTCAAAAAATAAAAGTAAATTATAATAGTACAAAAAAGACGTAAAATACACTACATTTTGTTTACATCGCATTCATATTGCATTAGGTATTACAAGTAACATATAGATGGTTTAAAGCAGACAGGATTTTCAGAGGTTATATGCAAATACTGTTCCATTTCATATAAGAAAATTGAGCATCCACGGACTCTGTGTCTGTGAGTGGTCTTGAGACCAGTTCTGCTTGGATGCCTGAGAGACAACTTCGGTTTAATGCATTTTGTATTAATATTCCAAAAACCTGCTGTTAATGCTTGGGCAAATAAAAACTATCATAAACTAGTGAATCAGCAAAATAATAAACTGATTCCCATTGTCCTATAGCACACCTTTTTAGAGAAAAGGCAAAGTAGTCCTTTTTAACATCTTTCACATAAACCAGCAGTCTTAGGCGCTTTTCTTCTTAATGTGGCTTAATCATATAGACTCCCACGGAGTGGATATACTTGAAAAAGTTTATTGGACTTATTTCAAATAATATTAGAAGTTTCATATATTCACAATACCAACTTCTGTGTTTAATGACTTTCACTTAATAGGAAAAGCACTTGTTTTAAAATTAATTAATCCCCATGACCCATACTTTACTACTGCTTTCTGTAGATTAAAGGAATAATAACCTCTTAAAATGTCATTTCTTTTCATTGAGTCACTGAGAAAAAACACTGAATAAACTATTGATTGAAATAAGACTTGCCAATGCTACCTGTGCTGAATAGAACTTTCCAACAGTTCTATTGATTATCACTGGGCATTTTACATGTTATTACCTTCTCAGTTCTGAAGACAGAATTAAAACCTCTTGGAGACAGAAATCAAGGACTCACTCCAATTCCCTGTTCCTTCATGCACTCACTTTGTAATGTGAAGTTATTTAAGATCAATAAGTATTAGTCCTTCAGCATAACAGGGTAATAATGATATTTTCACAAGGTAGTCTGAGTAATAAATGATTTACGTATACGAAAGAGTGGATGCAGCTGGGTAAATGTTAATTTTCTTTCTCTTTTCTTAATTGTGTACAACAATTAAAAAAATTGAATACTTGATTTACTTTTTTTAAAATTGGAGGCTTAGATATATTTCTTTAATGTACATTATTAACACTTGAGGTAACTAAAGTCCTAAATTAATATTCCTTCTCATCACTCTTTCAGCATCACTTACAACACAGAATTCAACAAATTCTGATTATAGCCATTTCACATTACTTAATCGTCATGACTTCAGAAAATCAGTCATAGGGACAAATTAGATTTTTATTTTAGATTAAAACACTCCCCCTCCCCCTTGAAACATCTGAAAAAAGTTTATAAATTAACAGTTGTTCTTTTTCATGAAATTACTGACTGGTCTAAAAGAATGTATGAGCAGAAAGTAGGGCTTCCGTCAAGCTGACAGCGGCGTCTTAAAGCAGTAACGGGTTGGCCAAGAGTTTAGCCATACTCTTCCAAGCTTTGGAAAGGTTGTATGAACTCTTTTATCATCTTGGGCATCATATATTATATTATTTCTACCATCTTTTAAATGATCTCAGAGCATAAACCTTCCTGTAGCTATATAAATTTTAACACTTCAGGAGAACACATGGAAAGGAGACCCTGACAAATTTCCCTTTGGGGACCTTCAATCAACTCTTCACATATTGCTGCAAAATCCATGAAAGTGTTGATTTCTGCAGATGAAGCATTGAGAGTTATGCAGAATATGTCTAATTCATGTATAAATACTCAAAATATGCTATCGTGACACCAAAAAGACTAAAATAACATTGTCATCATAACAAAAGACTATGTAACCATCTTCTCTTCTCATGGCATTTTAAAGTGGATTTGCTACTTTGTAATATTTAAATTATTTAAATGTACACTAGTCATTAATACTAGGATGTAGTTTTTTTGGAGAGTTCAACTACCTACAAAGCACATATGCAATAAAATCACCAAGGTGTGTGTGTGTTTTAAAATATTTTTATACTGCAAATCTATTTTTTCAAACTTTGTTTAAAGTTGTTTATCAGTAGTTAAGCTATTCTAGTTAGCTAATCCTACCGTTGACTCACCAGTAATTTACAAGTAATCATTTCCTCCATAATTACTTAACTATTACCAAATATGAAAAAATAATTGAGATAGTAAATTGCTTACATAATGTTAGTTTTCTGTATCGAAGACTGAGAATCATGGCTATAGTTTAAAGTCTACAGTTTAAAGTAGCTTGTTCATTCTCTGAGCAGATGAGAATTTTAAGAAGCATTGACAGTAGCTGGCATTGTCACATTAAACTAATTCCTTGTTCTTTTTTTCAAATGTGCAACAAAAATATACTTTTCATTGTTTCCTTAGATTCTCAAAACTTTATTATAATATGAGATTTGGGGCTCAGTTTTCCTATACAAACTTTTAATGTAACTTATCAAATGATTGATTCTGTGAGCAGAATTCCAATTTGTTTTACATTTTACATTTCCTAATACAGAAGGATCCATTCTTCACTTTTCCAAAGTATTAAGACACTGTTTCTGGTGGTGAATATTTTAAAAGTTAAGCTATTCTGAAAAGTTTGAAAGACTAAACCATTTTAAAACCAAATGAGTAAAAATAACTTTATGGTGAATGCTCTGGTTTATTCAGCTCATTTAATAAGATCACAAAAGAGAACATTGAAATGCCACAGTATAGTGATAAAAAACCCATTTACTTTACACCGTGGGCAAAGCAGATAGTAAATTAATTTTAATGATTACTTTTAATATCTATGTTCTTATATCTCTTTTGTGCTCCTTCACAGTTAATAATGGAAACTATAATGAGGGGCATTAATATAAAATATTAATTACTATTTTCCATCTTCTTTAGCAAGTTTTGCATCTCCAGTAGAGCAATTTTGTCCAACATGCTGCTTATTTGCTCTTTTATGAAACACATGAATTAGAATACATCTATTGAAATGGATGGGATATAGTGCACATTTTTAGCAGAAAAGAATAGATAAGTTTGACGTTCAGGTCAACTATGTGCATCTGTAGATGTCACATCTTTTACCTTGCTGTCTCTGGAAGCAATAACACCATTCATTGTTAGATATCAAACTGTCCTTGTATGTGTCACAAGAATTGAAGAACGCCTTGGTGCACTGCTCGTTCTTATCAAGGAAAATGCTCCCGAGTTCTGACTGGTCCAACAGCAGGTCATAGTTTGTATCCAGTCTGTTAAACATCCAGCCAAGTGAGTCCTTGCAAATTGGCAAGATGCTTGTATCAAATCCTAAAGGCAAAGACAGAAAATGATTGACTAAATGTGAAAAGAGAAAGCAAAGAAAAAAAAAATCTTAACATAGCAAGTAGTTAATAGAGGTCATCTACTGACTAGCAGAAAAGTCGGGCGTTAAATTCATGGTGAATAAATTGTTTCAAAGTAAATATATTAATATATGCCATTCAGAATAGTTATGAGCATTAATTACCCAGAAAATGTCTGTAATGAAGTACTCATTCTTTCGATGGCAAGTACTACTGTAATTATACATTATTTATATTATCTTATTGTTCAAGATTCTTCTGAATAAACATATCATGATAAATGTCTTACTAATCATATGTAAATTTTTAAAAAATATCCTATTAATAAAAAAATAAAATTAATTTTCATTCTAACAAGTGAAAGTGTCATTTTTATCAAGACCATAATTTACATACACTAAGTAGTAACTTTGATAAAATGCCCTGTGCCTTTGTAGAACTACTGTGGTATTTCACATACACCTGATGTCTAGAGAAGGAATAACTCTCAGGTCATTTACACAGCTTCTTTGTCTTCTACCCCCCTCTCAAGAGAGTTTTTCTGACTACATGTGTGTTGTAACTGCAGGCTGGGGAGTACCAGAACTGGGTTTGTATCCAAGCCATGTACTATCAAAGATGGATTATCCCAGGCAAGTTACAGAACTCAGTAAGCCTCATCCCAAATAGTGTAAGACGCAAGATCAGTGATTTGAACAATTAAAAAACATTGCTTTCAACAATTTTACTTTTCAGGTTTCAGGAAGGTTTAAAGTGTTTTTTGACTAATGTAGTTTTCATCTTCTTTGCTAGCTTCCGCTCATTACAATTAAACTAATAACTCAGTTATTTAGCATAGAAGAAAGTCCGTGTTTGGAGAAGCAGAGACTTCTGAAAACCGAATATCAAGGGGATTTAATCTTCAACAGCAGCGTTGGAAGAATGGTTTACATGTAGCAGTTAATTTTATGTTCAGAATAATTGGAAGAATTAATTAACCTGAAAGTATCTGGTACCAAGTGACTCATTAAATCTACATTGACAGTCTTAGTTTGTTGTACTTTTTGAGTTATAAAAAAACTGAAAATAAATATATATATAGGATTAAAAAGTAAATAAGTACGGACTGCAGAAGATTTGGGGGCTTGAGAAATTTATAATTTCACCACCCGCTGGAATTTGTTTTATTAATTTATTCACAACAGAGTACTTTATATCTGTGTATCACCATGTTAGACAATGGGGCTACAGAGATTTAAGAGGAGTGACATTGTGACATTACCACACATGCATGGAAAAGGAATTTTAGTGATTTTTTTTTTCTTGCCTGTATTTTCTTTATAAAATAGTTTGTAGAATCAAAACATAATTCTCCCACTCATGCAAACAAATGATAAACAGGAATTTCTCGTTTCATTTGCTATTCACTTCACAGGCCCTGACCTCAGTTCTGGGAATATAATAAAATATATGCATCACGCCCCTACTCTCTTGATGTTTACTTTAAAATAGCATGGTCTGAGATACTGGTTTCAACTGTTCTTTACTACTGGAAGTAAATTTTCCACTATTCAAAGAAACTGAGTCTGTGGTGTAAGATTTCTAGTTTGCTCTTGATCTAAAGCCTGTTAAAGAAGGAAAAATAGGTGTCTGGTTCCAAGAGGAACGTCTGGTCCTGGCATTGCAGAGTGGGAAAGAGAGCTGGGTAAAGGGATGGTTTAAGACACACAGACAAGACTGGGCTGGGGTTCAGCCGAGCCCGAGAGGAGGCTCAGACTCACTTTGACAAACGTGAAAGTTGAGGGACATTAACTGCGCAGTGCTACAGGGAGAAGGAACTGCCCAGAGAGGCCAGGCACGCTGCTGGAGCTGGGCCCTGCCAGCGAGGCCTTCCTGCTCAGAGAAACGTGCACCCCAGCATAAATGTAAACAGGGACATGAGTTAGAGCAGAGGGTGTCAGAAATGTGTACACGGGTTGAAAAGGAAAATGCTGTATTAAAATTGTGATACTCAAGTCACGTTTGCCTTCTGCAAATACAAGAGGTGCCCAATGTGACTTGTATTCATCTTTTGTTATTGGTATATATTGAGTATTACAATTTTAGCACAGTTTTGTCTTTTCTTAAAGTGTGTACACAATTTTTGGCACCCTTTATATTTTAAAAACATCCAAATAAAATATCTAGAAATGAAACATACAATAAATGACGCGAAATATATGCTGGATAGTATTAAAAGAACATTAGATATTGCAGATTAACAAAAAAGAATCCGTGGGGCAGTGCCTGTGGCTCAAAGGAGTAGGGCGCTGGCCCCATATGCCAGAGGTGGTAGGTTCAAAACCCAGCTCTGGCCAAAACTCCAAAAAAAAAAAAAAAAAAGAATCTGTGAATCTGTGGACTAAAAGAGACATAATAGACACTATCCAAAATAAAACATGTAGAAAAAAAAGAAACGGAAAAAGAAAAACCAACTTGGAGCCTTGCTGAACTGTGGGATAATGTCACCCACCTTAACATGTAAGTGATTGGCGTCTCAGAGGACAATGAAAGTACAGGGGTCCAAATTCTGTATGAACACAGAGTCGCTGCAAATGTTCTGAATGTGATGAGCTACAACTACGTAAGAAGCACAGTTAACATCAAGCGGCAGAAAGAAAGAAAACCAAACCAAGGCACCCCATAACCAAACTGCTGAAAGTCAGCATACAAATATAATCATAAAATTAACCAGAACCACAACAAAACAAGACAAATTTTATACAGAGAAACAGAGATGAGAGTGGCAATAAGCTTCTTGGAGGCTGGGATGGCCAGAAGACAGTGAAATGTTTTTAATTGTGCTGGAAAAGACAGAAAAAGAATAAAAAAAGGAACTTGCCGTATGTAGCAAATATTAAAAATTGAGCTAAAACAAAGACTTTTTCAATAATCCAAATGTAAAAAATTTCAAGAGTAGTTAAAAGAATTTCTTGGATGACAAAATAATATCACATGGAAATTTGGGGCTATGTGTTGAAATGTACAAGGCCAGGAAAGCTAAATATATGTGTAAATATTTTTTTAAATGTTCTTTTCTCATTTGAATCACTTTAAGGATAATAAGTCGCTAAGAGAAAAAACAATAACAAAGTTCTGTGGTGTTTACAACCCATGTACAATTAAAATGTATAAAACTAATAACATAAAATGTGTGGGAGACATGGAAGTGTATTCTAGTGAGTTACTTACAGTATACATGAAATGATATTATTTGAAGGTAGATTGATATAACTGATGAACACTATAATTCAGGGGTCCTCAAACTTTTTAAATAGGGGGCCAGTTCCCTGTCCCTCAGACCATTGGCAGGCCGGGCTATAGATTAAAAAAAAACAACTTTGAACAAATTCCTATGCACACTGCACATATCTTATTTTGAAGTAAAAAAACAAAATGGGAACAAATACAATATTTAAAATGAAGAACAAATAAAGTTAAATCAACAAACTTATCAGTATTTCAGTGGGAACTACGGGCCTGCTTTTGGCTAATGAGATGGTCAATGTCCAGTTCCATATTTGTCACTGCTAGGCGTAACAAGTGAGGCAAGTGTGCATCAGTTAGTCTAGATCTGGTTGGAGATTTCAGATGTTTCATTCTGGAAAAAGTCTGTTCACAGACATAAGTGCCGCCACAGATGGTTGCCATTTTGAGTGCATGGTTCCTGAGAATAGGGTATGTCTCAGAAGGGAGGGATGCATAGAAATTAGGAAAGTTGCTTGACTTGAATGTGTCTTTCAGAGAGTCACAATTCTGCAGTTCAGCCAATTCCATTTGGTAAATTGTATCCATATTTTCTTTCTTTTTTTTTTATTTCAAGATACTTTATTCTTAAAACAGGTCACAACACTAAGCTTTTGGCCCATTCTGCCACTGTGCAAGCTACCAATGCTTGCCGAGCAGCAGAGGGGTGCTCTTTCATAGCATGTCTGAAAAGTGAATAAAAATCCATATAAAACAAATATTCAAATAGTTTCCATAGGAACACAGATAAGTGTGACCCCATCTCCCAATCTTACATATTGCTGCATCTGTGCCAACCCTACTCTTACAAAGACATTTCAAAACTAGCAATAATTAAGTTAAATGGTCCCCCCAAATCCCTTAATGCAACTTAAACTCGCAGTTAACAGCTACAAAATGATATCTACACATTCACACGAGCTGAAGCACAAGTTGCTGGGTGACGTTTCATTCCACTTTCCCAAGCACGAGACACAGGCAGAGTGCCAACATCCTGCTCTTCTACTTCGGGTAGGTAGTCGGGGTTCTGGATTTGCTGCACGAGTTGCCATGTTGGTTCTGAGATCACATGTAGATTGTCAGCCTCTGGAATCCATTGAAAGTAGGAGCAGCAGCTACAGTGTAAGCACCGATATTTTCAAAGAGCATCTAGTCACTCACATGCATTTCTGGCAGGTCACAGTGCTCAACTATCCAGTCAAGGCCATTTCATGTTGGTCCCCATATGCTGGATGAATAATACTTCTCATCTGGTTTAGGTCTCTTTTGCATTAGAGGCTTTACATGAGCATGATCATAAAGGATGCAATTAAATGATCCATATACTCCATCATTGATGTAATACATAAAGGTTTGTTCACTGGACTCATCTTCATCATTAGAGCCTATCTGCTCCTTTAATACAATTTTTTTGGCAATGATATTAACTGCAAGTGTGAAGGCTGATGCAACATAATATCTGCCTGGCTCATCTATGATTCTCACTCCAGAGTCTGATGGAAAGTACTTCTCCAATGCTGGGTTGATTACACCAGTGATCTCTTCAAATTTAACTTTCACATCCTCAGATTCAGGAAAGCCACCACCCCAATATCAAGTAGGTACATGCTGAAACCAACCTCAGCTCCCATGTCAAAGACACAGCAGGCATCAGAGATTGCCTCCACGAAAGTCTCAGGATCAGTACAGTCACTTCCTACATGGAAGCTGACACCAATGACACCAATATTTAGCTCTTTTGCCTGTTCCAAAAGAAGTCTTCTGGTTTTGAGTGTGGCATCAAATTTAACACTGAGTCCACAGACTGCTTTGGAATCATCAGTGGGAATCTGCAAAACCAACTTGGCCTTTGGATGTGCTCT
>CAUYON010078793.1:0-18498 GCA_963573935.1 Arctocebus calabarensis
GTTGGAGCACGGCTCTCAGTCTCAGCCAGTGTTGGAGCACGGCTCTCAGTCTCAGGCAGGTAGTGTTGGAGGACGGCTCTCAGTCTCAGGCAGTGTTGGAGCACGGCTCTCAGTCTCAGGCAGCGTTGGAGCACGGCTCTCAGTCTCAGGCAGGCAGTGTTGGAGCACGGCTCTCAGTCTCAGCCAGTGTTGGAGCACGGCTCTCAGTCTCAGGCAGGTAGTGTTGGAGGACGGCTCTCAGTCTCAGGCAGTGTTGGAGCACGGCTCTCAGTCTCAGGCAGGCAGTGTTGGAGCACGGCTCTCAGTCTCAGACAGTGTTGGAGCACAGCTCTCAGTCTCAGGCAGACTCTGCTCCCTGGCTGAGTGCGGCTCTTTCCCGCTAAGACATTCCGCCGCTATGCTGTGCTCATGGGTGCAGGTGTGCCACCAGCTCCTGCTACCAGCCATCTTGCTGGTCGTCCGAAAGGTTTTATGCCAGCCTTGCCACGTGGACTTTCAAAACATTTGTATTGAAAGCCCTGTATTTTTGAATCAGTCAAACCCATGTGTCTCAGGACTTGGAAGCCATGCACACTTAGGTTCACAGCCTAGCTTAGCTATTGGTAGCTTGTGCTCTTGGACTGCTGGGAACAAAGTTCCATCAGAGCCTAGAACATTCAGCCCCAGGCCCTAGCATGGAGACAGTAACAGTAACTGGTCCCACTCAGCCCCAGCACGGGGACAGTGAGGGGTGTTCTTCCACACAGTCACCAAAGGCAGTCTTGAGTGCACAGACCCAGGTGGGCTGTCTGTTGGACCTGCGCTATGGGACTGTGAATAGACTGCTTGTGGAGGGCCTTAGGACCTGGTCCTGGGAAGCCCCAGTAGCCTCTGAGGATATGGCTATCTCAGCAAGGGAACATGTGTTCTTGTTATGCCATGATGTCGCTGCCACTTTCTGGAGGCCTGTTATGACCCTGCCTCTTTCTGTTGGGGTTTCCTATAATCTTCCAAATACTTGTGGGATGGGAGGGCAGTTCTGCACTTCTTTCCAGTTTTTCACATTGTACCTGAGGAAGCAGAAACTCAGTGGAATTAAGGAAATTATTCCGAGTCATCCCACTAATTAAGGGTGGGGCTGAGTTCAACCCCAGGTCTGCTGGGCCCAGGTCACTTCCCCTGGTGAGGTGAGCACTTGGCCTGACTATAATTAGATGTGTCTTCCAACAGGGGTTCATTCATTCCCCATCAGCAGGTGAGGGAGCTTTTCTTAGTGCACGTGTGGATCCCTACTGCTTGCAGCTCAGAATGTGAGGTGGGCATGGTGTACCAAGTGTCAGGACGCTAGGCCAGTGCACAGCTGTGTGGCTTGAGGCCACACCCCCTTGGTCAGCACACCTGACTTGCCCAAGGTTCAAACCCCAGCTGCTCTCTGGTGGCTGTGAGGATTGGGGGCAGTTCCTTAGCCCTGCTGTTGTGCATCTGTTCTCTCCTGTGTGATGTCCTCCCTGCCTTTAAAGGTGTGGTGAGAACCAAAGGTTGCATTTGAGGGAAGCACTTAAAACAGTCCTTGGCAGATAGTAAGCATTCACTGATGTCAGTGATTGTAATTACCCACCTTGAAGGGTTGCCGTGAAAATACAGCACAATGCATGTGAACGGTCTAGCATACCACTTACTGCCACTGCTCTTGCGAGTGTGGTGAGCAGAGACGTCAGTTGCTTTCTCCCTGTAGTCCAACACCATTGCTGCTGCCAACTGGGGCTCTGTTCTCTTCCCTGCAGGCCAGGGAGCTGGAGAACCGAGAGGCAGAGCTAAGACGCCGGGATGCCTTCTGCAAGGAGCAGCTGGGGCACATTGAGAGGAAGGTAAGGCTTATTCTTGGCTGCCTTCCTGGGGGCCAACTCCTAAAGGCCCCTGTCCAGGACACACTGCCGTCACAGGTGGAGAGGGGCCTGTGAGTCCAGTGCCCTTTCCTCTGTGTGACATGCCTCTCCATTCCACAGCCAGCACCACAACAGACCTGGCCTTTCAACAAGTTGCTTTCACTGAGGTAACTGGTTTTTAATTGGTCCCATTTTTTGTTGAGAGTGGCTGGCTCTGCTATAGTTTGATTTTAGAAAAAATTCTGTTTCACCACAGGGCGGTGCTGAGACCTTTTTCTACGTAGTTAAGCTGCATTGGTAAAAATAATAATAACATGATGTCTTGCTAAACAAATACATTAAAGTTGTATTATTGATTTTCTCCTGTGAGTTGGGAAGATCAAAGTGCACTGCTATGCACACTCACCGCTTTTCTAAGGATGTGCCTTTGAAATGAATGGGATTTAAAGACACATCATCATGCCTTTTTAAAAAGCCTACAACTCTTGAAAATTCATTTGGTAACTTGCTTACTTTTTTTCAGTATAATTTGTTGATCATGACAGATTTTTCAGAGAAATGGCTTAAAACGTGGGAGAGGATGGTGGGGAGGTTAAAAAAATTGTTCTTCCTCATGCCTCAGACAGCATGCCAAGCCACCTGAGCCATCAGCTTATTGCAGGAAAATCTTCACAAATCATTTGTCACGATTTGGAGCTTTGCAAATGACAGTTAGCTCAAGGGGCCTGTTTTCCACAGGGGCTTTCTCCCATGGCATGCCCCAGTGGAGCCTGGCAGAAACACGACTTCTGGATTTCCAGGTGGTGAGGACAGGGTGGTGCTCATTTCCTGCTCCTGGGACGCACACTTGTCCACCTCAGCAGGGTGTTCAGGGATGGCCAGAAGCGACTAGCTGTGAACACGAAGCATTCATTGACGGTGACATCCCATAGTCTGAGGAATGACAGTGCACCTCTGAGCTGTTTTCAGAGTGGCCCGTAACGAGCAAACCTTTCACAGAGCAACCTCATGTACAGGCTCATAGTGACAAGGATCGTGATTTGAGATCCCTGAGAAGGGTTAAAAAAAAAAAATTCTACCAGCCATAGCTCTAATTATCTCAGTTGC
Source organism: Arctocebus calabarensis (assembly GCA_963573935.1). Classification (NCBI taxonomy): domain Eukaryota; kingdom Metazoa; phylum Chordata; class Mammalia; order Primates; family Lorisidae; genus Arctocebus; species Arctocebus calabarensis. Next base: position 2,973 of record CAUYON010078793.1, read on the forward strand.
CCGTATGTTCATAGGCACAGGGCTTTTTAAATTTTGTTGTTGTTGTTGTTGTTATTTGTGCAATTCTTTGGTCTCCTCTGTGTTCCCCCTGTGTTTTTCTCTCTAGGCTTGGCTGTTCAGGACGGGGCCGGGGGAATGGCTTCACGCGTTCTTCCTCCTCTGAGTCTCCTCTCCCTTAGTTCTCCTCTTTAAATCAGTTCTCTGCTTTGCTGAAGGAGAGGAGATTCTTCTGGCTGAGCCCTCGTTTCTCATCTGCTCTTTCCCACTCATCATAAAGTGAAGTCCAAACCCCTTACGTATGCAGATGTAGGCTTTTAAAAAAATTCTAGATTATCCTATGTGATTGTGAATAGTTAAAAGCTTCCAGAAGAAGGTGCAAAAACATGATCTCCTTTCTGACTGTTAAACACAGCATTTTGCTGGTGATAATAAAAAAGGAGAGCACCTCCAATGTCTCGGGAAATGGAGATTGGTGCGGGGGACAGGGGATTCTTGGGGAGCCAGAGGAAGGAGAAGAGGAAGAATAATAAGGCTTAATTGTTTTAGTTTGAAAAAGGTTGTCGATCTTCTCGGTGGATGATTTTATTTCTGTAATGGCTGGGAAGATGGAAAACACAGTATCCACAATCTTTTTTATTAGCTGTTGCTTTTAGACTATTCTGCTTTCATTTGTTGAATACTCACAGACCTTGACATTTCTAGCATCTGTACACACGGCTCCAGGTCCTTCCAATCACCATGATCCTTTTCTTTGTCCCCACCACCCCCATTTCCCTTCAAGTTTAAAAATTGACGTGGAAACCGGTTCAGGGAGAAAGTTGGATGAGCTGCTACATCATCCTGGACCACCTTAAACAGCTTGGGGTATGGTCTGGGGGTGGGAGCAGGTTGGGACTGGGCTTTTGGAGGGGCTGTGGGGTGTCCAGTAGCCCCTGGCTATGATCCTGCTGTCCACCCACTGGGGGTACTGTTCCCAGTTACACTGCCCTAGTGCTGGTTGGGTCTCCGCTTGCGCATTGTGACTGGCAGGCAGGGAAAGCCTCTGCAGAGCCCAGACTCACTTTTGGGGAGCCTTCTGCACCCCTGTATACTGCAGCATTTATTTCCTAGTTGACTATTCTCGAGCGTGGAGATCATATTTTGCAGGGCTCCTATACTTCATAATCTTTCTGAGTAATTGTTCCCCACACCCACCCAGGAAGATCTGAGTGAAGAGCATTTTTTCCATTTCTCCATCAAGAGCAGTGAGCTTGTTAAGGAAGCCAGGGCCGGTGGGAGGCTGACGGTGCTGAGGAAGAGCCGCACTGTTCCCAGAGGGCAGCAGCGTGGGATGGCAGGTGGAGCGTGCACACCGGAGTCCCTGGACCGAGGCCCTGCACAGCTCTGTGGCATTGTCCTCCAGTCCATAGGGCTTTTTACACCTCAGTTTCTTTATCTGTAAAACATGCACCAGGTTTTCTGCAGGGAGTTACTGGGAGGATTAAAGGAAGCAATATCTTAAGAGTTGGTGGGTGCTAGTGCCCAGCATGTGCTGGCTGTGTTCCATAGAGGATTGGGGGCCTCTGCTTCATGGTGCACACTTCATGTCTGGATCAGACTGTGCGTGTGGGGACACAGTTTGCTGAGGTAGATTTTACCACTGAAAGTGGCCTGACCCCAATGCCTGCTGTCTGGGATGGAGAGGCCTTTTCTTGGGGGCTTCCCAGGCTTTTCTCTGCTTGCCCAGGAGCCCCATCAGTTGTGCAACATGCAGCAGGTGCTTCTCACATGCCTGGCAGTGTCAGAGAACAAGGCCACCTTCCACTGCTGTACGTTGGGCATAGGACCAGGAAGGTGAAACCCTCGACTGCCAGTCTGAGTTATGGCTACTGAACCATGTGCTGTCTTAACTTCTGTCCCCTGGACAGCTGGCTCCAGAGCCTTTGCTCAGCTGCCCCATTGTAGGGAAGTGTCCTATAGGAAGCCGAAGAACTAGGAGTAGGGTCTACCCACACTGTGCTGGATTTGGCTCTCCTGGAACCCAGGGTTGCTTATGACTCTTCAGAGCCAGCACACTCCTGTCTTCTAGCAGAAACCTGGATCCTGGGCAGCTCTGAGGTAGACCCTGAAGGTGGAGTAGACCAATCTGCTGGCCAGACCTTGTCTTCTTTTTGGCCATGAAGCTAAGTAGAGTGGTAGGGATAAGCAGGCTTTGGGGTCTAGTGGACAACAATCTAGTTCTGCCTCAGTAATGCGGCACCTTGTGACTCTGAGTATGGGGTCTACGTGCTCTAGCCCCAGTTTCCCTGACTTTGCAAAGGGAACCATCAGACTAACCTGACAGTTCTTTTAATGTTCTCGCCATCGTCTGTCCTCTTCTTTAGTAAATGCACAGCCATTCATTGATTACACATTGGTTGCACTTACTAAGTACCAGGTGCAGAGATGGTCCAGACACTGTGGCTCCTGCCTCACAAAGTCTGTGGTCTGGTTTGGGAGGGAAAGGAGCAGTTGGAGATTGAGACACCAGATGGGAGGAGGCCTATGTGCTGCTCCTTGTGACCAGAGGGCCTTCCAGCTCTGTAAAACGCCTGGCATCGATTTTCCAAACTCAGCAGCTGCAGAATACAGAAGGCATTTTTTTGGTTAGCTTCAAAGACTGAATCAGAGAGAATGAGAGAAACTCAGAATTGTATATATTCTTGTATTTTAGCTCTTTCCCATAGAATTAAAGTGTCCTTTCCTGTCCCTCTTAGATGCACCTGTCCTTCCCTGCACTGCTGCTGTTTGCAGTCAGCCCTTCTCCCTACTTTTCTCTCTGCTTCTACTCAGACTTTCTTAAGGAAGGACTGTAATCGGGTCCTGACCTCATTCCACAAACCATGCCCATTCCAGACTCACTGGTCTCTTCCTTGTCCCTTGGTCTGTTGGTCAGTGCATTGAGGGAAACAGAAGCTATGCCAGGTGCTTAGAGAAGCAGAATGTGGGGATTCCACTTCACCAGAGAAGGTATCCCACTGGCCAGCAAGCATGTGAAGAGCGATCGGCCTCAGAACACCTCAGGGAAATGCAGATGACAGCCACAGTGTGATACTGTTATAGACCCAGTACAACGGCCAAATCGAAAATAAATGGACAGCGCCAAGTGCTGAAAGCATATGGTTTAACCCAAGCCCTCAGATGTGTTGGTGGGAGCGTAAGTTGGCATAGCATTGTTGGAAAACTAATAGCATCTGTTAAAGCCAAATATAGATATGCCCCATGACTTCTGTATGGCGTCAGCAGAAATGTGTCTATAGGTTCACCAAAGAAATGCTGTAGAGTGCTCATAGCCACCCCAAACTATCAACGATAGAATAGATAAGTTCCATATGGGAACAAGAATAGACACTCTGCAGCCACATGAAATGGTGTTGATATCTTGCACAGATGTACTGTTAGGCAAAGGGGCCAGACGTGGAAGAATACCTGAAAATTCTGTCATTCCATTTATATAAGGTTTAAAAACAGCAAAACAAATCCATGGTGTTAGCAGGTTATGGGATTGTTACCCTGTGGGGGCCATAGTGGATAGAAAAAGATGGGTGAGGTTACTTTTCATGACCTGGGTTTTAGGCACAGGTGTGCCCAGCTGGTGAGAATTCATCTAGCTATGCACAGTTTCCTGTCAGAGTGTTAGACCTCGAAAAGCAGGTGCCCGGTGGCCTCTGCTGCCTCGCACCCTCCTTGCTGGCCTACAGGGACCTGCTTAGGTGCTTCTTTCCAAAGCCCTGGGTACTTATAGACCTTGAATTACCCATCCTAGCCTTGAACAGCTCTTTCAAATGTGTTCTGTCTTTCTCTGCACTGTAACTGGATAGCAGGTAAGCTGGGAAAGGTGAAGTCCCTTACCCAAAGATACACAGCAGCAGTGTGGCAGGCCCAACTGTAAGCCCAGATCTAGCTTCCCTGGGCCTTTTGGGAATGTTGCCTCCTCCAAGTTCATCTGTTTCTGAGTGACTCCACTTCTACCTGGGATTCTTCCACGTTGTTACACTGGACGTTGCTGGACACTGTGTCAGGTGCTGTGGGCCTGGGGCATAGGCACAGGATGGGGGTGCATATGAGAGTACACTTCACCTAGCCTGCCCCATAGGCACGGGCGGAATGCCTCTGCCTTCCCCATTCCTCGGGACCTGAGGCCCTCACGAGTATTCTAGCACTTGTCACACTGCTTTGTGCTTTTTAGCATTTGTGGCTGTCCCCCCTTTCCAGCTGTGAAGTTGTGTAAACAGAGTCCTCGACAGTCTGATTCATTGGGGTGACTCATCACCAGGGCTGGGATGCAGTGTGTGGTATAAGGCAGGTGCTGAGGATATATTTGCGGAATAAGGAAGGAAGAGCGTGTGTATGCAAGCTGGAAACCAGGACCCAGTGTGGGTTCGGGGAGGAGGAGGGAGCTCTTGTCAAAAAGGGCTTCTTTGTGGAAGCTTTGTCTACAGAGGGGCAGGAAGGGCAGCATGCAGGGCAGCATGCAGGGCAGGGCTTGGTGAGGTTGGGCCTTCTGGTCAGAATGCTGTGGCTCAGAGGTGCTCCTTGGGACGGGAGGCAGTGGCTGGCAAGCTGCACACATAGGCTGGTCTGAGATTGTGCGGGGCCTGGCTGACTGGCTGACATATGTGGCCCTCACTGAGCCTCATGTTGGGAGTTCTTAAAGGGCTGCAAGCTGCAGAACAATTTGAACTTGAATGTCCAGAAGAGTAACAGTGCCATTAAGAGAAAGAGAAAAATTCAGGTGAGTCCCTACACTTGGGGAAGGTCACAAGTCTAATCCTAGACATAGTCTTATGAGGCCGAGATGACCAGCAGATGATGGAGAAGTGTCACCCAAGGCGTTCTGTGTCCTCCAGGATGTCAGTTGCTTGTGGTTTCGTGAGTGTATGCTGCGTGCCAGGCCCTGTCCCCTAAGTTATTACTAATCCTTGCAGCAACTCCTTGAGGTGGGTTATATGACAGGTGTTTTACAAGTGGAAATCAGGCTGAACATGCAGTTAGAAGGCATGCAGTGGGTAGTCTGGGTCAGCACTCAGGGCTCCACAGTCTGTTCCTTCCCACCTCCTGCCACCCCCTAACCAGTTCCTGAAGAAAAGTTTACAGAAGAAAGTGGTCTGCAGTGCCAAATGCTGCCTGTCAAAGACATTGAGAATTAAAGGATGGCCTCTCGTTGTGCTGTGAAGGATGTGTAAGCTGAGTCACAGAGACTGTCCAGGATCACAGTGGGGACTAGAGCTGGGCTGTACACAGGATTGGGGTCATCAGTGAGTGGAAGGAAGGAGAGAAAACAGGTGTAGGCCATTCTTTCAAAAAGTTTCATCAAAGAGAGCATGTTGGCAGTTTTGAGAGGGGACCCAGGGGAAGCTACATCCCCAGGGCAGGAGGGGATGCCCTCCCTGGTAAAGGGGCTCTCAGAGGTGTCATCCTCTGGCTTGGGAAGTGGTGACCAGTGGTATGTCTATTGGGAGAACTGCCTGCTGCCTGCCAGTCACTGAGATGTGCCAGCAGGTACTCCTCTGTCACACGTGGGACCTGTTTGGTGTCAGGCCCAGGCTAACACTGGAGATTCAGAGCCGGGTTCACCACTGAGGATGTGAGCCTGAAAGGAGCACAGATTCCCAGTGCAGGATGGCTGCAGAGAAAGAAACTCCCAGAGCATGGGATTCAGAGGAGAACAGGTTAATAGAAACCTGGAAACAATACAAGAATTCTGCTGGAGGGCAAGGAGCGTGCCCTGGTCATTGTAACAGTTTTTTACTTGTCGGATTGACGAGGTCTGAGCCCAAAGGACTCCTGAAGATTTTTGAATTCAGAAATTCCTCACCAGGTTGGCCTAAAGAAGGATATCTGCCAACCAGTTATCCTTTATTAGTGCCTTTTTCTGATAATGGGACTGTCATAAAGGTGAGCATTTTATATAGATAGATAGATAGATGATATATATTTTTAAATGCACAAACCTTTATTTTTGTTTATCAGCTTTCATTGATGATGTTTTTGATAACTTTTCTTCCAGTTTCATGCAGAGAGGACAAAAGTTTGGATGCCCCTGTAGCTGCATAGCTTAATCCATTTCATAAGATTACACATGAGCAAAACTAGATTTAAACTATATTATAAGCTTAAGTAAATAATCTTGCTCCACTTCCACAGGACTTTTCATTCTATATTCTTTTATTTTTCTTTTATTTTTTTTTATTAAATCATATACACATAGATCATGAATACATTTATGCATATGTGGGGTACAAGAACACAGTAAGTAAAGCAAGCGGACTGCCCTCAGAATGGCAGAGGATATTTGCAGGTTACATTTCCGACAAAGGTCTGATGACCAGAATCCACAGAGAACTTAAACTTATTAATAAGAAAAAAACAACTGATCCCACTTCACTATGGGCAAGAGACCTAAACATTTTGTATATTCTTAATAGTGAAGTGAAAGAAATGAAGTAATGCATTGCTGGAAGATTTGTGACTAAATTTTTTAATACCTGTCCTGTGGGACCCAGGTTTTTTGATAAGGGTGATAAATAAGACCAATAAGACAGAAAGCCTCAAAGAAATTGATAACCATTGATCCAGTGCAGTCCTTTTCACGGATAAGAAAATGGCTCCAAGGCAGTTATGTACTGTGAGAATCTCTTGAAGTAGCAGGTAAGCAGTGGGTTTTAGATCTAGAGGGACCTGGGTTTGTCTGAATCATAATTCACCAGATACTGGCTTTATAGGGATGATTAAGTCACTTAAGCCCTTGAGTCCTGGAGTCTTCATCTTTAACAGGAAGACACTACTCACATTTTTAGTTCACACAACAAAGGACATAATACAGAGGCTGGCCTGTTTGATTCTCCCTTTGCAGATGGCGGCACCTTGTTGTCAGTCAACTATACAAGTGTGACTGCTCTTTGGTCTTATTGTCCCCGGAGGTCACACAGCTAATTAATAATATAGCAAAGACTCAGTTCGTTGCTTCTCTATCCAGTGTACTTAGAGTTTTTCTGCTATAATGTGAGGATAGTGGTTAAGATCACAGGCCTTGGAGTTAGATGATTTTAAATCTTGGCTTCCCAACTTATATGTGAACCATGGTTACCTTAGCCTCATTACTCCTTCCTCAATTTTACTTTTTTCATCTGTACAAAGTATCTACTTCTTTGGGTCATTGTGAGAAGAAATGAGGAACTCACACTAAGTGCTTATGCAGTAATAGCTCTCAGTAAGCACTTAATAAAAGATTGCAACTTCTACCCCCATCACCTCTATCTCCAACTCTACCTCCATCACCTCCACCTTGACCTTTACTTTCACCACTCATTATCAACGCCACTCCTGTATTTCCACTGTCACCAGCTCTTCTTCCAACCTCACTTCCACCATGACCACCACCTCTATTTCTTCATCTCTACAGCCTCCATTCCCACACCTTCTCCACCCACTGCCCTTACTGCCACCTCTGTCTCCAGCATCCTTTCTGTCACCACCACCTCCACCACCCCTGCTTTCATTGCTGCTGCTATCACTGAAAAATAGTGACTACCACTGCTGCCGCCCCCCCCCCCCACCGTCCCTGCATCCACTCTGTGCTGCTTCTGTGTCTGCACCTCACATTCTCATCTCTTACCTTGCAGAAATCTCCTTTATTTCACACTGATCTCTGAGGGGAGAGCAGCAGAAACTGCAGCCTCTAATGCACATGTGGAGAGGCTCTGGCTTTCTTGGGCCTGGCAGCTGGGCTACTTTGGGTTAAATGTCAAGCCAGGGCCCCTGCAGGATTGGCTGCACATCTGCTCTTTGCTCGGTACGTTATCAGAGTCATGCCACTTAGGTTTCATGAGGGTGGAGTTGGGAGTGAGAAAGGGGAGATGGATTTGTCACAAATGAAAATGAGGACACTTCTCCAGGTTAAGAGATAGTCTAAGCTATTAAAACTGAGATCCAAGATTTAATCAAGTCTTTTAAGAATCTAGTTCTGAAAAAATAGGAATAATAATGGATCTGATCTCCTAGGGTAGTTTTGAGAATTAAATTAATTAATACAATATGACTATATACCTCTCTGTTCCCAAAGCGTTTGTTTCTTTCAGCTTTATGCTCCCATTTATTGAGTGCTCCCCATGTGCAGAGCATTTACCTGAATTGCCTCCTTTGACCTTCACGATGACCTTAGTAAGCTGGCGTGATGGTGGTAACAACTGACCTTGCCTGTGTCCTTGCTGCAGAAGAGCCCAGTGTGTTCTGAATGGGCCACTTCTACTAATTTGTTACAGACTGCAACAAGCCTATGAGGAAGGAATTCTTGTCAGCCCTATTTTACTGATAAAGAAACAGGCTTGGAAATCTATAGCAGCTGTCATGGGAATGATTTGGGATCATAGGGAACAGGTCAGATTTCACTGCCATAGGCCTAGCCAGGCTAAATTCATCACTAGGGCCAGCTATTCAGAGGATTGTTTGAGTTTGTATTGAAGTGATCTACAATGGAATTTACTCTTAAGTAGTATAAGGGGCCTCTTCCTCCTTCTCCTTCAGACCTAATGATTTTGTCACATTTGCTCTTATCTTGCTTGCTTTTGTTCTTTGCCCAAGTCTTTAAAGCAAATCCCAGTGACCCTGACATCCCTATATACTTCCGTGTGCAAAATGAAAATTACAGGCATTTCTTACATAACTGTAGTGTCTGCTTTGCCTCCAAGAATTGACATTAGTTTCTCTCATTTCCTCAAAAAAGTCTTCTTCCAGGCTTTCTGTTTTGTATTTGTTTCTGGTGTAAGTTAGAATCCAGCAGAGTTGCCATGTTGGAATGGGTCTTTTTTTTGTTGTTCTGTTTCCTTGCCTGATTTTTTTTTTAAGTCATATACACGTAGATCATGAATATTTCTATGCATATGTGGGGTAATGTGTTGGTTTTTTTATACAATCTGACATGCTTACATCAAACCAATCAACATAGCTTTCACCTCATTTACTTGATTATTGTGTTAAGACATTTATGTTCTACATTTGGCAGATTTGACTTGTACTCTTGCGATATGCTCCACAGGTGTGGTCCTACCTTTTACCCTCCCTCTATCAAACCTCCCCTCTCTCCTCCCTTCCCACTCCATTTCTTTCCTTCATCCTGGGCTATAGTTGTGTTCTATCTTTCATAAGAAAGTGTGAGTAAATGTAAGTAGGTTTCATAGAAGTACTGAGTACATTGGATACTTTTTCCTCCATTCTTGAGACATTTTACTCAGGAGAATATGTTCCAGGTCCATCCGTGTAAACATAAAAGAGGTAAAGTCTCCATCTTTTTTAAAGGCTGCATAGTATTCCATGATATACATATACCAGAATTTATTAATCCATTCATGGGTCAATGGGTACTTGGGCTTCTTCCATGACTTGGCTATTATGAATTGAGCTGCAACAAATCTTAGGCATTAAAGTCTCTTGTCACCTGGCATAGACCCCCAGGCTGGTTTTTGTCTTCCCAGTAACTTGTTGCATAAACTCCTCAGGTTCTTGCTCCCTTTTTTTCCTCTTTCACTGCATTCAAACCTGGGAGGTGAAGGTCAATACTTTAGGAAAAGCCAAATATGTACCTTATTAGGAGAGGTGAAATTGTCATGCAAGGCCATCGGCTAATCTCGTGGTTAAATTGATGCTCACTGCTGCTGATTAATGTGGTTTCTGCCATCATGGTTACTAGAGTCCTTTTAAGCACAGGTTCAATCTGTATCTCCTCTTGAACTGATTTCTACACCATTCCCGGCAGCTGCGTGAGTGCACGGCATTTCCTGCTCCAGGCTTACTGTGTGTTGCTCCTCCCTTCCTCACATACATAGACACACACAGTAAGTCTCTGAAATAGGGCCTTGCGGGGTTGTCAAGCCAGAAGCACCTGTCTGTCAGGGTGAGGGTCACCACCATCTCTGTTGGGAAAGACCTAGTTAAATGAGTAAGTGTTATCAGATTGGTTGCAGTTTGGTTTCATGCATTCATGGAGACAGGGATTACACGTAAAAATCATAAACCAGCACAGGGAAGGTGGAGGTTGGTTTGGCCTGAAAAGGTGGGACGTTTTGAAGGGGAGGGCTTTCAGGTTACAGGTGGGTTAAGAGATTCTTTGATTTATAATTATTAAAGAAATAAAGCTTTGTCTGAACCCTATAAGGCTGTTTTAAGTTAGGGAAGTCTGAAATCAGAGACAAGCCACCTGATTCAAGTGATCTGCTAAGTAAATGGATGGTCTGCAGGTGATTTAACATTTGCCTTGCATAGCCTTAGGTCTTGTTAATAATTTAGTATCGTATTAACCCAGGTATGTGCTACCATTCTTCCCTTTGTGGCCAGGAACTCAGTTTGAAGGTTTTTCTGGGGGCCCCTTGGCCAAAAGAGGGTCCATTCATTCAGTTGCAGGGGGTGGGGGGCTTAGGATTTTATTTTACTTCACATCCCTGACAGTAGGGTCACCTGGCCAGCCCTGCCTACCCTAGAAGTTTCTTCTGACTACTCTCTGTTGCCTTTTGTTTGCAGGTTGGTATTTGTTGGCGTAACCTAGCTTACTTTTTTGTCCCCTGAGTCCAGCTAAGTGCCTGGTAGACACCTGATAAACTGTGCTCAGGACAGATTGCAGTGCTGACCTAAGAGTAGCAGAGTCTAGGCTTTGGTAATTTGAGTTCTCTGAGTGTAAAGCTGGTGTCAACAGGGGATTCTGGCCCTCCCAACCCTAACAACTCTGCCTTAGTTCTTGAAACCAGGGGGAATTAGCCAAATTTCTGCTCTGAGTTTATCCAGCCATGGGACAACATTTCCTTTTTTGTTTAATTGCTTAAACTTATTTCTTATGTAACACATGCTCATAGTAGGTATGATATTGTGTATATTTGGTCTTTAGCCCATTTCCTGGCATACAAATCTTAAAATCCCTGGAATCTCTAGAGCAGTGGTTCTCAACCTTCCTAACGCTGCGGCCCTTTAATACAGTTCCTGTGGGTTGCGATCCACAGGATGAGAACCGCTGCTCTAGAGTGCTGTTTGTTCATTAATGATCGACTGATATCTTCTCATTGGGGCTGGTCCCCGTAAAGACTAAGACTTGATTAGAGGACGGGGACTTTCAGGCCTGCTCTTCAGCTTCCAAGGATGAGAGAGAGAGGCTCAAGGTCAAGTTGCTCATCTCTTGGCCAGTGTTTTAATCAATAATGCCCTACCAGGTGAAGTCTTCATAAAGAGCCAAGAGGATGTGGTTTAGAGAACCTCTGGAGGGCAGGGCCCAGGGAGCTGAGTTCTGGCCCTGTCTCATGCCTCTCGTGTGAGCCCCTTCATCTGGATCCTCTAGAGCAGTGGTTTTCAACCTTCCTAATGCCGTGATATATTTTCAAAGGGGTCACAACCCACAGGTTGAGAACCGCTGCTCAATAGTGCCCTTCACAACCAGCAATGTAGTGGGTGTTTCCCTGAGTTCTGTGAGCCACTCTAGCAAATTGATAGAACCCAAAGAGGGGATCGTGGGAACCCTGACGTGAAGCCAGCTGGTCCAAGGTTGTGGAGGCCAGGCCTTATGAGTGGTATCTGAAGTTGGGAAGGGCGGAGTCTTCTGGGACTGAGCCCTCAAGCTGTGGTGTCTGAGGCCATCGCCAGGAAGACAGCGTCAGAATTGAATTGATTGCTTCTAAGCTTTTTGGCTAAGATCAAGTGCAGAATTGAATTGAATTGAATTGGAGGATACCCAGTAGTGCCCGCTGCTTGCTGTGTAGGGAAATCCCCCACATTTGGACACTTGTTACTGAGGGAGAGAAGTGGGAAAAAACTCTCTGGAAGGTGTTAGAGCTTTTCCCAACAGTAAGAAAAAAGAAAATATGGATAAACCCAAAGAATAAAATGAAACTGGCCAGATGAGCTTGCCACCTAGAAAGGAGACCCCTGCTGCCCTTTTGGTGAGCGTGTGTGGTGCTGGCTTCTGTGAGGAGGTGCCTGTAACATTGTAGTGGCTGCAGCTGGACCCTACATGCCATTTGGAACCTTTTAAAACCCTGATCTATTGTAACCCTTTCCACGTCAGATCTATTTCTAGTCTTGATTAGTTGCATGTTGCTTGTTGTCATGGATGTGCCGTGATTTATTCCACTAGACCCCTGTCACTGTGCTGTTAAGTTGCTATAGGCTTTAACTGTTAGAGAAAAAAAGGTCACTTTGGTCATCTTTCTAGCTGCCAGAACTTATTTTTTTTAGGAAAAATTTATTTAGAATTGCAATTACCGGACCACAAACTCTGTACAGCTTTTATTTTATTTTTTTATTTTATTTTTGGGACAGAGTCTCACTTTGTTCCCATAGTAGAGTGCTTGACATCACAGCTCACAGCAACTTCAGACTCTGGGGCTAAAGTGATCCTCTTGCCTCAGCCTCCTGAGTAGCTGCAGGCGCCTGCCACAATACCTGGTTCAGAGATGAGGTCTCATTGTTGTCTCAATGACTCAAGTTGATCTCAAACTCTTGAGCTCAGCCAATCTACCTACTTTGGCCTCCCAGAGTGCTGGCACTATAGGGTGAGCCACCATGCCTGGCCTCACTTTGTGCATCTAAAGGCTTTAGTTATTCATTGTCAGATTTCATACCAGGGGTTGTGCATATAATAGTTCACACTCCACCAGGGTACATGGGAGTGCCAGTTGCCCTGACTTTCATCAGCACTGGGTGTTTTACTTGTCACTTTCTTGCAGGGGAGGGAGGAGGACAGGGTCTTGCTGTGTTGTGTGTGCTAGAGTACAATGGCGTCATCATAGCTCACTATAACTTCAAACTCCTGGGCTCAAGTGATCCTCCTGCCTCAGCCTCCCAGGTAGCTGGGAATACAGGTGCACACTACTATGCCTGATCAGTTTTCAAAAAATTATTATTTTGTAGAGAGGAGATTGGTTGCCTAGGCTGGTCTATAACTCCTGGTCTCAACCTCAGTCTCCCAAAGTGCTGGAAATATAGGCATGAGCCACTGTACTAAGCCTATTGTGATGAAAGGGTTATGTTCACTGCTTTTTGAAATCCTGTTTATCCATTCTGATCATTGTCAGAATCTCTCCTCTTTGACGGAACTTTTAACCAATATAGGTTGTTTTCTTGTTGTCTCCCCCACTGGCGATTATGTGGCCACTGACTAGAAGCCCACAGGTTGAAAAGCATGGAATTTGGATTCATATTTGTTTTGACTCCTTACTTTAGCTCTTGCCATGAGTTAAGTTTTCTGAGCCTAGAGTCCTCATTCTTAAGGGAATAATCAAAACTCCCATTGGAGTGTTGCTAAGTGTGCCTGAGATAAAGCGTGGATGTGCTTCCTAGAATGTGCATAGACATTAGGTTGATTCCCTTATTCTTCCTCCAGAGGTAGTTCGTCTATTCCTGGATGGTTGCGGTTACTCTTTAGTTGAATTAGATGCTATGCTTCCGTATGTAGCTGAACCTCACTGCTTCTACTCTGTCCTTGGAGGGCAGCAGCTGCTGTTACAGACCACTGGCTGCTCTTCTTCCCATGACATGTCAGGATGAGGGGACATCTCCTCTCCCTAAACTCTCATCCACAATTCTCTCAGGCATTCTTCACAGGAGGAGATCCAGTACTTCTCCTTTTGATATGGTCCCTGTCTTTCCCGCCTGGGTGGCTGCATGGGGCTGAATGCTGTTGTGCAGGGACTGGGTGACTGCACGGGGCTGAATGGTATTGTTCAGGGATGGGGTGACTGCACGGGGCTGAATGGTGTTGTGAAGGGACGGGGTGACTGTGTTGAGCTGAATGGTGTTGTACAGGGATGGGGTGACTGTGTGGGCTGAATGGTGTTGTTCAGGGACAGGGTGACTGCGCGTGGCTGAATGGTATTGTTCAGGGATGGGGTGACTGCATGGGGCTGAATGGTGTTGTGAAGGGATGGGGTGACTGTGTTGAGCTGAATGGTATTGTTCAGGGATGGGGTGACTATGTGGGGCTGAATGGTGTTGTTCAGGGACAGGGTGACTGTGTAGAGCTCAATGGTATTATGCAGGGATGGGTGACTGCACAGGGCTGAATGGTGTTGTGCAGGGACAAGGTGATGTGTGGGGCTGAATGGTGTTGTACTTGAACAGGGTGACTGCGTGTGGCTGAATGGTGTTGTTCAGGGCTGGGGTGACTGCGTGGGGCTGAATGGTGTTGTTCAGGGATGGGGTGACTGCAGGGCTGAATGGTGTTGTATTCAGAGACGGAGTGACTGCAGGGCTGAATGGTGTTCAGGGATGGGGTGACTGCAGGGCTGAATGGTGTTGTTCAGGGATGGGGTGACTGTGTGGGGCTGAATGGTGTTATTCAGGGATGGGGTGACTGTGTGGGGCTGAATGGTGTTGTGCAGGGACAGGGTGACTGTGTGGGGCCGAATAGTGTTGTTCAGAGATGGGGTGACTGTGTGGGGCTGAATGGTGTTGTTCCGGGACAGGGTGACTGTGTGGGCTGAATGGGGTGACTGTGTGGGCTGAATGGTGTTGTTCAGGGACGGGGCGACTGTGTGGGCTGAATGGTGTTGTTCAGGGACGGGATGACTGTGTGGGGCTGAATGGTGGTGTTCAGAGACAGGGTGATTGTGTGAGGCTGAATGGTGTTATTCAGGAACGGGGTGACTGCATGGCGCTGAATAGTGTTGTTCAGAGACAGGGTGACTGCGTGGGGCTGAATGTTGTTGTTCAGGGATGGGTGACTGCAAGGGGCTGAATGGTGTTCAGGGACGGGGTGACTGCACGGGGCTGAATGGTGTTATTCAGGGATGGGGTGACTGCAGGGCTGAATGGTGTTGTGCAGGGACGGGGTGACTGTGTGGGGCTGAATGGTGTTATTCAGGGATGGGGTGACTGCAGGGCTGAATGGTATTATTCAGGGACGGGGTGACTGCAGGGCTGAATGGTGTTGTTCAGGGATGGGGTGACTGCAGGGCTGAATGGTGTTGTGCGGGGGGAGGTGACTGCACGGGGCTGAATGGTGTTGTGTGTGGGGGAGGTGACTGTGTGGGCTGAATGGTGTTGTTCAGAGACAGGGTGACTGCGTGGGGCTGAATGTTGTTGTTCAGGGATGGGGTGACTGCAAGGGGCTGAATGGTGTTCAGGGACGGGGTGACTGCACGGGGCTGAGTGGTGTTATTCAGGGATGGGGTGACTGCAGGGCTGAATGGTGTTGTTCAGGAATGGGGTGACTGTGTGGGGCTGAATGGTGTTCAGGGACGGGGTGACTGCACGGGGCTGAATGGTGTTCAGGGACGGGGTGACTGCACGGGGCTGAATGGTGTTGTTCAGGGATGGGGTGACTGTGTAGGGCTCAATGGTGTTGTGCAGGGATGGGGTGACTGCAGGGCTGAATGGTGTTATTCAGGGACGGGGTGACTGCAGGGCTGAATGGTGTTGTTCAGGGATGGGGTGAATGCAGGGCTGAATGGTGTGCAGGGGGAGGTGACTGTGTGGGGCTGAATGGTGTTGTGCGGGGGGAGGTGACTGTGTGGGGCTGAATGGTGTTGTG
>CAUYON010078794.1:0-11931 GCA_963573935.1 Arctocebus calabarensis
GCTGTGGCGGGTGCCTGTAGTCCCAGCTACTTGGGAGGCGGAGGCAAGAGACTCGCTTGAGCCCAGGAATTGGAGGTTGCTGTGAGCTGTGATGCCATACCACTCTACCCAGGGTTACAGCTTGAGGCTATTTATCAAAAAAAAAAAAAAAAAAAAAAAACTTTGCTCAGGATTCCAAAGATCATTTAAAAACAGGACCTCATGTGTTTGATAAAATCTTTAATTGGGAGTTTGTCTTCAGCTGCATTGAGGGGAATTTTTTAATCTACCAAACAGAATGAGAAGTTTATATCACTATTCCCGTCATGGTCAGTTCATGCAGCTATAACACAACCCCACAGGCCAAGGGGATTAAACATCAGATGTCTATTTCTCACAGTTCTGGGGCTGGAAGTCTGAGTTCAGGGCGCCGGTGTGGTGTGGTTCTGAGGAGGGCTCTCTTCCCGGTGTGCAGACTGCCACCTTCCTTTCTTCTCTGACCCAGAGGACAGAAAGTGCTCTGGTCTCCATTTCCTGACGAGGTGACACTATTCCACCTTCATGACCTAAATACCTCCCAACATCCCACTTTTAAATACCATCATACTGGGGAATTAGGCTTCACCACATGAACTGAGGGAGGGGTCGCAGACTTTCAGAGCACAGCAGTTACATACGGGTTCCAGGCCCTCGCAGAACACGACTGCAAAGTTAGTCAGGACACTCTTCCTCCATGTGTCTACATCTTGAGAGGCACAACACCCCAGTCTGCTTGAAGATTGGTTTGCTTACCCCAGGGGTCCCCCGTATTTCTCAGTGTCCCCAGTGGGGTGACCCAGGGCCTCACACTGATCCTGTCTCCTGACCCTTCCCTCGGCTCCAGTATCTGAGGACACAGACATCCCCGCCGGGCTAGGTTGGATGTTCCCAAAGCTTACGGTACTGGGGACCCACAGATTGCTGACCTCAGATGTGGACGCCAAGGGCCACCTGCATCTGCAGTGCTGTACTGCCCTCATGGTCAGCGAAACTCTCCTGATCTGCCCCAGCTCCCAGCCACAGCCTCAGCCCGTCCTCCCTGCACACCCCTCCTGCTCTTAGGCCTGACTCCAGGGCTAGACTCACAGTTCCAAAAGAAGGAAAGCTTTACCCACGAATCTCAGAAACCAGTGCCTAAGGAGGAGAAAAACCTCTCACAGCCTACATGCCCGGCTGCGCCCCTCACTCCTTCAGGGGCCCATTACCTCCTGACCCACCGCCCTTCCCTGCGTGGACAGAAAGCCGCCCAATGCTTCTTCCCGGACACTCCCTGCCCAAACACCACCCTCAGGAAGGCCGGCTACAGTTTCCATCAGTGTCCTCAACCCATGGGGCTTTGAGAGTCCGGAAGGGCCACTGGGCCCCACACCAGGCACCTGGAATCCATGGAGCTATCAAAGGTAACTGTATTTTTTAAGCCTCCCAAAGAATCTTCCACAGAATGAGCTAACTCTCAAAGGTAATCAATAACCAATGAATCAATAACCCAACACATTCCACCTGTTAAAAATAACAGGGGAACCACTGATGCCAGTGTTTCTTAAATTTTATATTCTATCCAATTAAGAACAGTGAAAAGCCAAATGGGCATTTTAAAACAGCACAACTTAGATCTGAAGAAGACAGCCAACGCCTCCAGAACGGAGCCCACATGTCATCCTAAGTGGCACTGGGGACAGCGGCTGAGACCCTGGCTGGGTTGGCCCTTCCTACCATCCCCAACTAGCCCAGGGCTGGGTCCAGGCCTGTGGGACCTGAGGACTTGGCAATTTAGGGGCTCTCCCTAAAAAAAGAAACCACAGAAGGGTGAATAAAAAACTGGACACAAAAGTGAATGCTTATTTAGAAGGGGCTTGTGGGAGAGAAACCCTGAATGTTAAATTTCTTTCCCATCATGGTAACAACGTCTCTGATTAGCCCCAAGTATCCCCCACAGCCGGGTTCCATGTGGTGTTGAGCAGACATCAGTCATTATTGTCAGGCCATCGTCGCTTCCTTCTTTGTCGATAACTGGTACTTTGTCCTCTGAGGAGGGCGTCCTGCGTGCACTGGTCACTGGGTTCTAGAAACCAGGCTGTGGAGAGAAGCTTTATTCTCATCGTTACCCGAGTCCATCAGGTCCATTACTCCCAGGCCTGCTCTTATATCTCCACCGCCCGCTGCACTCCCCGCCAACTCACCTGTCTTCACAGCAGTCCATTTGAATGACATTTCTGGGATTCCACCCACAGTCTTGTGTTTCAAAGGTATTGCTCAAAACAGGTCACCCCAACATGATGGGCAGTCAGGTCCTTCACTTCCCACCCTGGCCAGGGACACTGCTGTGCCCCGTGAGCTAGCACAAGAGCAAGAGGTTCGTGTTGTTACGATTTCCGGTCTCCACTGAACATTCTTTGGGCCTATTTTTTTCTTTTTTTAATTTCTCTTCTTCCTTCTGGAAGTACCTGTAGCTGTCACCTGCTGTGTACATTGCCTATGGGGGTGTATGTGACTCATATGGTGAGGAATTGGGGCCAGGAGAGCACTTGGTGAGAGGAGTCGGCTGGAGGACTATGCAGATAATGGGTGACTGTGAAGAGTGTGCCCCCAAATTCATGTGCCACCTGGATCACAGAATGGGGCCTGCTTGAGAAATAAGGTCTTTACAGATGTAACTAGTTATTAATAAAGTGAGGTCTTACTGAAATAGAGTGGGTCTTTTTATTTTTTTTGAGGCAGAGTCTCACTTTGTTGCCCTTGGCAGAGTTCCATGGCGTCACAGTCCACAGCAACCTCAAACTCTTGCAATTCTCTTGCTTCAGCCTCCCATGTACCTGGGACTACAGGTGCCCACGACAACACCTGGACATTTTTAGAGAGGAGGTCCACTGGCTCAGGCTAGTCTCGAACCTGTGAGCTCAGGCAATCCACCCACTTCTGCCTCCCAAGTGCGGGGATTACGGGTGTGAGTCACCATGCCCTGTGAGAGCGGGTCCTTCTAAAAAGAGGAGAGGACACAGAGAGATGCAGAGAAGGCCACGTGAAGGGGAGAAGGGCCACAAGCTGAGGACTGCTGAGGGCCCCAGAAACTGGAGGAGGGGAGGAAGATTCTTCCCTGGTGTCTTCAGAAAGAGGGTGGCCCTGCCAACACCTTGAATTCAGACTTCTGGCCTCCAAAACTATGAGACGATTCATTTCCACTTTTTGTAAACCATCCAGTTGGCGGTGGTTTGTTACAGCAGCCCTAGGAACCTACATACTTGTACGTCAATTACAGTAGACCCTCCACAGCTGACCCCCTCCCGACGCTGGCCACCCCCTTATGTTGGCCTGATTTTTATAGAGGGACATGCACCACATGTGCGTGTCATCACGGTGGGCCTAGTCCCTTAGGGTGACCACCTCCGCATGTTGAGCAGCTTGTTACGGTCCCTTGGGTGGTCAACTCACACAGGTTCTTCTGTGGTTTGAAAAAACAAGTCTCAAGTGAGTGACTGTAAAGTACAAAGGAGGAAAGACACCTTCATGCGACTATTAATGCCTGAATTTTTCAGGATGGCCTTTGTTTCCTAATTAAAAGTAAGACCTAAAAACAGATGGGTTTTGGAGAGGTGAATTCTTGTTTCTCTTAGACTAACCATAAATGGCAGTCTGCGTCCAATCTCCGTCTTGAAAACCTTCCTGGGCATTGATGGTGCCAAATATGTAAATGCAGACAGAAAACCCAGTCATGTAACTGAACCTCCCTCTATGCATTCCGTTATTTTTCTATGTCCAAAGAAGAAATTTTCCATCTCTACTTGCAGATTCTGTGTGGCAGATACACAGTGCGCAGACGTGGGCTGTCTGCTTGGCTTTCTTCCCCTGGGGTTCTTCTATTCCCCAACCCTGGAGAGATTGTTATTGCCTAAAACACACAGAATTTTTGATATTTGCTTAATGTTAGATGGTTTCAATTTCTTTTTGCTTATCGAGGATTTTAAACCTGTTTATATTCTGAAACAGAGTAGTGTATTTTTTCTCTCTTTCTCACATGCTGGAAAAATAGCTTCAAACTGCCAATAAAAGGCATATGAAAGAAGAATTTTTTTAAATTTCCAAATCTACTCTTCTCTCCTCAAATTAGCAAAGGGAAGGTAAGATGTCAGTCCATCAAAAAAAAAAAAAAAGAAAATTGGAACCCTTATCTCCTAACTGTCCTCACTTGCATGAGAATAAACCGCACTGGCTTAGAAATAAGTGACAATGTAAAAAATCGTGAAACTCTAAATGCAACATGTGAGACTTGTTTTGGCAGAGATCTACGGTGAGTTACTGGCTAATGAGCATTATTTCTGGTAAGCACACATGTGTCTACCAGGTTTGATTCGCTTTAAGTCTGAAGTAAGCCGCAAGAAGTGTTTTATGTTCATAATTAAATTCAGCATTTGGTTCAACATAATCCATGCGAGATAAGGATGAAAAGAAGGAGTATTCAACATAAAAAAAAATTTCTTTTCTTGATTGATTGGTAAACATAAACCTCAAGTATTTGGATATTTTTAAATATAAATGAGAAATGAACAATGACATCCTCAGAGCGACAAGGAACCAGATACACCCAGAAGTCTCACCCTAGGCTCACAGGTGAATCCTGATAGTTTGTCACCTTATAAAAGGAGACAGATCTCAACTGGCATGGTTAGTTGTGAGATTCCAAAATCAGTTTGAAATTCTGATAACAGCATGGCAATCCAAACACATGAGTAGAGGAGGTGGCGATGACTGCTATGAAAAACAAAATCATTTGTATCCAAGCTACTGCAGCAATAAAAGATGTACATGTGAAGAGAGAGCCCAGTAGTCAAACTTGACCACAGACTTCCTCACCTCATCACAGACCTTCCTAAGCCACCCTCATGTGCACCTGTGCCGGCCGCCCGCCAAGGCCACCTCCCTCGGATCGCGAGTTTCCCTAAAATAACCTGTCCTGTGATGGGCCACACAAGGGTGACTAATGGTCTCTTTTCATGTATTCAGATATTGCCTGTAACTAACTACAAATGAAGGGCCACTGTTGCTCTTGACCAAGAAGTTAACATTTTTCTCTTTTAAATATAAAGAACGAAGGACTTTGTGAAGCTGTGCTAAGAAACACCACATGGGAATCGAAAGACATTTTGGAAATTCTGCCCAAGTTAACTTTCTTGTCTGTTAAGTAAGAGTCATACTTAAAAGACAAAAATTTTTCATGAGTCCAATTGTGTTTCAGGGTTTTGATAAGCTTGAAGATGACATTTTCACCCCTATAGACAAAAGACATCTCCCCTCGCAGCCATCCCACCCCACCCTCAGCTTGGCACCTGGTGCAGGTTGAGTAAAGACAAGTAGTGAGGCAGCAGGTTCAGTTTGCTCTGAGTATCAGAGAAAACAGGGAATGAAAAGGACTTTGTGAACTGTACAAGTTGTAGAAACAGTGTTTCCCTGATTTAATGAACGCAAGAAACTTGAAGGGAAATTACTACAATTTCATTTCAGATAAAATCTAAAAATTAAATTCAAGGGTACCCAAACACATGAAACCCTTTGGAGGCTATGTAAACAGTTGCCATCCCTCAACTGGCAGCTGGTTATAAAGTTTCAAAGCCTAAAAATGAACTGGGGAGAGCGCTTTTTCCACTTTTGTCTAAGAACTATACCTATGGCAGAAAGTTTGAATTGTGTTGAAAGTTTGTTGTCTTTTTTTATTTGCCTTGGATGGAATTAGATTCCATGAGCAAAAGAGAATTTTGTGCATTTATTCAGAGGTCCAGTCTCAGATTATGAATAATTAACTATTAATATGACTTTAAGTCTCAAACTTTTCAGACTATATATGTAAAAAAAGTGTATATATACTTTTTTTTTATATAGATAGGGTCTTTCTATGTTGGTCTGGCTGGACTTGAACTTCTGACCTCAAGTGATCCTCCCACCACAGCCTCCCCAGTAGCTGGGACTACAGGTTCATAATACTCAGCTACATCTTACATAAACATATATATAATACATACATATACATGTATATGTATATATTTGCATATGCAATCTATATTTTATCAGAATATAATCTATCTATATATTTTTTTGCTTTTTTTTGGCTGGAGCTGGGTTTGAACCCACCACCTCCGGTATATGGGGCTAGCACCCTACTCGTTTGAGGCACAGGCACCGCCTGAATATAATCTATATTTTATGTGTAATCTACATATAAAATTTTGCTTGTTCATGCAGTCGGAGTAGGGGAAAGGAAAGCATTTTAACTTTTCTTCCAAATCACTGCAGCTACAAACCTGTTTGGGAGGAGGATTTGAGGCAGGCAAGAAAAGATCTCAAGAAAGAATAGCGGACCCACACCTTCATTTATTCATTCACTCTTCAAACTCTTTTTGAACTAGGCTAATTCAGTACTTGAGATCAAAGTTCAGTGTTCTTGTTAGAATTTTGTGTTGGCAGACAAAATAGTGATTTTCAGAATATTCCAAACGTGTCACATGGTGAAAATCTATGCGGCATGCTAACACATCAACAATAATGTTCCTTTAAAAAGCCAAATGCTAAAAAAGTTTAAAACTCAGTGTTAAACTAATAGCGAGGCTTCTTTTCAGACACATGGCAGCCAAATTCTATCTATAGTAAAAAATATATAGCTAAAAATAACTGCAGTAAAAGAGGAACACATTGTCCAAAAAGCTCAGACATGACAACACATGACAAAAAGTCAGAACTGCAGGATGTGGCTGTGAACTGCAGCCACATTAATAGTCTAATTCCATGATATTTTCATAGACCTTTGCAAAAAGCCTGTAAACATGGATGAAACAGCAACGCCTTACATCTGAAAGCTCTTGAAAGCTCTTTGAAGTCAGAAATCTCTGGTGTCATCAAGGTAGGTTTCACTGCATTAGAGACGATGGCAGCAGCTTTATGAACCCATTACACTGACTTTCTTTAACATACTTAGAGTTAAGGTGTCGAATAATTGTTCTAAACCTGGAAGCAGGAAGTGCTCTTAAAAAAAAGTTAAGACTTCGGTTTTGTTGCTGCTGCTGTTTTCAGCAGAGGGTAGTCATGGGAATAATTGGCATTTGCTTCAAAGTCGTGGTTTAAGAGACTTTCAGGGCTTAATTCTACAGGCTCATTTCCACCTGTCTTAACTGCATACTTGAACTTCTCTGCCCAGATTGGCATCCCTAATTCTTAAATGAAAATGCCACCTGGAGGCCATTAAATCAAGAAGAATGTACTAAATCCAGGAGCAGCATTTATCTTGAGGATAAATTAGTTCTATTTTTACAAATTCAGGGATAGAATTCCAGGCTGACCCCTCAAACCTTGGAGAAAGAAGTCACAGGCAACGTCAGACCCCTGTTCTTTGCTTCCTTCCAGCTCTGGAAAGGATTTGGTTCATTCCTATGTGAGACAGACCTGGGTCCTTGAGATAAAAATCAAGTTCAGTTACAAAAAAATCAAGTTGCACATTTGCACTTGAAACCTTAGGGCTTCTCTTCTTTAAATACAGTGCATGGGACTGCAGGGCCATAGGCCCACCTGGGAAGGGTTGAAAGGGCCACAGAGGGTCACAGCTGAGCTGCAGGGAAATTACAGCCAGGAGGAGGACGGCAGGTGGAAGTGAGAGAATGTCTGAACGTGGAAAATTGCCATGTCCTATATAAGTAAGGGCACATGTGCATTTGTACTGTGTTGAACAGAGTCCTGTCCACCTGGACTCTGAGAATGTGACTTACCTGGGGGTCAGGTCTTTGCAGAGGTCACCAACTTAAGATGAAGTCAGGCTGGATTAGGATAGACCCTGATCCAAAAGGCTGGAGACCTCTTATTGGGACACAGACACAGATACCTCAGAGCAAAGAGGCCATGTCAGAAAGGATGCAGAAGCTGGAGTGATGCAGCCACGAACCAAGGGGTGTCAAGAACTGCCAGCACCCACCAGAAACTAGAGAAAAAAAACAACAAAACAGATGCTCCCTCAGAGGCCGTGGACCCGAAAGGAGCCAACTTGGAATGCACTTGGACGTCAGGCTTCTACTCTTCAGCACTGCACGACTCCAATTTCCCATCACCACTTGCTAGTTTAGGTTTAATATGAAAATTAAGTACTCAGCCAAGAAACTGAAATTATAAGCTGAAATGTCCTCACTAAGCTGCCATAATGAAATACTGCAGACCAGGTGTCCTAAACTACAGACATTTGTTTCTCATGGTTCTGGAGCCTGGGAAGTCCAAGATCAAGAAGCCATCAGATTGCATGTGTGGTGGGGGCGCTTCCTGGCATGTGGACAGCTGGCTGTCCTCTCTCTGTGTGCCACAGGACAGTGAGAGATGGGGCTGTGCTCTCTTCAGGGTCTCTGCCCGCACAACCTCATCTAAACCTAACAACTTCCCTCCCCTACTTCCAAATACCAACGGACAGGGGATTAGAGTTTCAACATATGAATTTTGTGAGGACACAAACATTTAGTTCCTAGAGTGAAGCAGAAAAATTTACTAAGTCATTTCCGGAGGCATTGCAGGATTAATACTTATTGGCCTGGTAGCTACTTTTATCAGCTTGTTAAAAAAAAGTGAGAAAACACACAACCTTCCAGAGACTAAGCCATTAAATATTCTATATTTTTATAAAGCTATAAAAATAACATCTTTCCCTGAAAACTTAGCTCCTAAAAAGGAACATTAAGATGATGCATGCTGCATTTTAGAAAAGGAAACTTCTTCTGCATTATTAATGAAATCAAAGCTTTCTTTCACTTCTTCCCTCTTCCTTGACAGTGCGTGCAGGAACAATCCCTGCTGTTTCTTCTGATAGACTCCCAAGTGGGAAACGGTCTCTAAATTACAAGATATGCGACTACGGCAGTTACCATGCCCTTATGTTTTGAGCTGTCTGCATGTTACATTTGCTGTACAAGACGTAAGAGTTCTAACCATCCAGGTTAATCAGCTCTCAAATAGTAGTTTGAATACTAGATTTGTCATTCAACCAAGGAGACAAACAAAATATATGGGAGCTTAAAATGAACATGCACGGACATGATTTATGGGAGTAACTGTCAACATTCCTGATCATCTGAATAAGATGAGCCTTAAATTACACATTTTCTTGGCCTGAGAACCTCTGTTGAAAGGTTACAGCACAGAGATTTCAAATTTTTGAATTTTCAAATTTCAAAAATTCTGGGTTCAGTATATTCAAGGTGAGACATGTTGTTTGTCTTTAGAATTTTAGAATGTTTGGACACATGGCTGAGGTTTGAAATATGAAGTAAATTACAACTGATACATGATTCCTTTAGATACTCGGCAATTCCTGACATTAAGTTAAAATCTGACTTGTGCCTGAGACACTCTCACATTTCAGAGGGCAAGCAAAGTCCAGTAAGAAAACACAGAAGCCGGGTGGCACCTGTGGCTGAAAGGAGTAGGTCGCCAGCTCCATATGCCAGAGGTGGAAGGTTCAAACCTAGCCCCGGCCAAACTGCAAAAAAAAGAAAAAAGAAAAAGAAAAACATAGAAGCCTTCTCAGTCTGCTTCAGAATGAAGAGGGAGCTTTCCAGAAGGTGAGGATGGGAGTGGGTCTGGGTGGATGCAGAGGCCCTTTGATGCCATGGGAGGATGTTGGCACATTGTCTGGGGCCACAGCAGCTGCTGATGAGCAGACGTGTGTACAGACAAAGGCACAAACCTGAGCAAAGGCCATGAGGATGGAGGGAGAGAGCAAAGGGGACCACCTTGGAACTAAAAACCATCAGGTCTCTAACTCATGGGAAGGACGTTGGATGGAGACTCAGTGAATTTTGGGAAATACGAACATTTAGTCTATAGCATGAAGCAATAATTTACTAAGAAAGTCAGGCTAAAATTTATTGGCCAAGTAGTTAACTTTTATCAGCTTGTTATAAAATATCAGAACACACACATACTCATAAATTTCCAGAGACACAGCCATTAAGAATTCTGTACTTTTATGGCTCGGTGCCTGTGGCTCAGCAGGCTAAGACGCCAGCCACGTACACCTGAGCTGGCGGGTTCGAATCCAGCCTGGGCCCGCCAAACAACAATGACGGCTGCAACCAAAAAATGGCCGGGCGTTGTGGCGGGCGCCTGCAGTCCCAGCTACTTGGGAGGCAGAGGCAAGGGACTCGCTTGAGCCCAGGAATTGGAGGTTGCTGTGAGCTGTGATGCTACAGCACTCTATCCAAGGTGAAAGCTTGAGGCTCTGTCTCAAAAAAAAAAAAAAATTTGGTACAATCTGATTGCTCTCTTAACTCTCAACACTGGATATTTTTAGGGTCTTTAATGTTTGCTAATCTGATGAGAAAACAATGGTGTTTTGGTGTTTGATTGTATTTCTTTGTTTACGCTGAGGCTTGGCATGTTTCCTTTGCCGCTGGCCACTAGTATTTCTGTTACTATGAATTACCTCTTTATACCCTGTGCCCCTTCCTTTCCCCCCTTTTTCTTATTGAATTGTAGGAATTGTTGGTGTGCTGAATATGAATTCTTTGCTTGTAATACAGATGTTTTGATATGTTACTTGTCTTTTTGCTTTGTTTATATCTTTTATTGTTCTGGATTTTTGGGTTTACCTGGGTTATTTACTCCTTTTTCTTCATGCTATCCATGTTTTTTTGTGCCATTCTTAAGCAGGCCTTCCTTAGCCCATGGTTATAAACATGTGAACACTATTTTAAAATTGCACTGTGTTGGGACTGTCCCTGGTGCCAGTATCTGGTTGGCCTGTGGGACTTAGAAGAGAAATCCAAGCAGGTCGGATATGCTCTAAGGCCTAGAACTCCATATTTTCCTAAATAGTGAGCAAGGAACAGAAGCCATGGCTGCAAATATCATGTAATATAAGCTTTAAGCTGTTGCTGTTGCCCACTTCACCCTAGAAGTGCTCAAAAAGAGTCTGCGGCTACCCCAAAGGCTCAGTTTTGGGAGAGTTTCTTCCCTTCCCCCCCAAAGTTCTTGGCACAGCAGTCCCAGAATAGTGCAGATGGGTTTAACAGGAGAGGTAATTTTGAGGATTTGCTCTGTAAAAGCAGCTGCCATGTAGTAGAAAAAGCAGTCACAGAAGTGTTGTTCTGATGCCAAACGTGAAAACATTTATCATCGCAAGCTCTTGCTGAAGTCTCTGCATTTTTCATGTTCTGCGCTGGGAAGAGTGCACAAGGAGTAATTCTGGGGGAATGCCTGCCCTTTTAGAGACGGCCCACTCCAGAGGGGCAGCAGAACAGAGTCAGAAGTCTGTGGTGGAGCCCCTGCTCTGCCCTTCAGCAGCTGTGAAACGCTGAGCGAATCAGTGACCGTTTTAGGTGTCCACTTTCTCTTCTGTAAATGGCAATTATTCTAGCTTGGGTGGGGTATTGTGAGGATTGGTGGCTTAATGGGAAAGTGCTTTAAGAAGTACTGTATCGTTGTGACACTTAGTATTTGGGGACAAGTGAAGAAGAGGATACGGTCTCTGTCCTCAAAGAGCCTGTGATGTATATGCATAGACAGAAAACAGGACGACACAGGAAACGATCAAGTTGTCAAATTATAAGGCAGTGGAATAGGAGAAGGTCTCAGATTCTGGTGACCAGAGGACAATCCTATTTGTAGTTGTGTTTTTTTTTTTTTTTTTTAGACAGAGCCTCAAGCTGTCCCCTTGGATAGAGTGCCGTGGCATTATAGCTCACAGCAACCTCCAATTCCTGGGTTCAAGCGAGTCTCCTGCCTCTGCCTCCCAAGTAGCTGGGACTACAGGCGCCCGCCACAACGCCCGGCCATTTTTTGCTTGCAGCAGTCATTGTTGTTTGGTGGGCCCAGGCTGGATTTGAACCCGCCAGCTCAGGTGTACGTGGCTGGCGCCTTAACTTGCTGGGCCACAGGCGCCGAGCCACAATCAGAAAT
>CAUYON010078799.1:0-12506 GCA_963573935.1 Arctocebus calabarensis
TCGCCTCTGGGGACAGGCCACCCTCCAGGGGTCACCCTTGCATTCTGGACAGGGGCCATATGCCCCGGGCACTCTCAGTCCAGTTTGGGCTCCAATGGGGTCACTGTCCCAGGAGGCCTTCGCCTCTGGGGACAGGCCACCGTCCAGGGGTCACCCTTGCATTCTGGACAGGGGCAGTTGGCTTGCCCAGCCGGTGGTACTGCTGGGGGCAGTCTTCTCTGAAGTGGCCAGTGTGACCACAATGGAAGCACTTGTTTTTCGCTCCACTGGTTTCTCTCTGCCCCTGAGGGTTGCTCATTTGTCAGAGTGCCATTACTAGAGCTCTCATTCTTTTCTATTCCTTTCTCTCTTTTTCCTCCTTTCTCTCCAGATCTCAGTTACAAAAGACCATAATGGCTGTTTGAAAAAAATTCTCCAGGTTATGATCTGGGACTATAGCCAATTTCTGGAGTTTTCTTTGACTGTCTGGGGCCACTTGAGAGATAAACTTGTCTTTTACAATAATCTGACCCTCTATGGAGTCAGGTGTCAATTGGGTGTGTTTTCTCATTGCCTCCCTAAGCCTCCCTCTCTCTCTCTCTCTCTTTCTTTTTTTATTATTAAATCATAGCTGTGTACATTAGTGCAATCAAGGGGAATATCTTCCTTTTTTAATGAAAATGTTCAGAACATCTTAAAAGCATTTTGTTTCCTAACAAACTAATCAAAATTTGTATTGGTTTCTGCATTGAACACTTTACCAGTAGGGTTATCCTTGATGGAAATTTGAAATGTTTTCAAAGTAACACTATTAAATATAATATAAGCCTTTAAAAAATATATATATACATATATAGGTGTGTGTGTGTGTGTATCTTTTGAAAAGGGAAAAATAGCAAAAGCAGTCCTTTGAAAATAAAGGGAAAGGGCAGCACCCATAACTCAGTGGGTAGGTAATGCAGTGAGGCTGGCAGGTTCGAAACCATCCTGGGCCAACTAAAACAACAATGACAACAAAAACAGCAACAAAAACACCCAGGCATTGTGGCAGGTGCCTGTAGTCCCAGCTACTTGGGAGGCAGGCTGAGGCAAGAGAATCGCTTAAGCCCAGGATTTTGAGGTTGCTATGAGCTGTGATGCCACGCACTCTACTGAGGGCAACACAGTGAGACTCTGTCTCAAAAAAAGAAACAAAGAAAGAACAGAAAAAAGAAAAGAAAGGCAAAGTAATTATTTTTTTCAGATAGATAAGAGATGAGAATATTTATCTCCCTCATTAAAAAAATTTTAAATGTAATTCTTTAAGGCAGAAAGAAGAAGATTCCAGATGGAAACCTGACCCCACTGAATAGGGTAAATACGGATTTAAAAATATTGTATATTTAAAATCATTGATAAAAATATTTTCAATATCATAAATAGCATAAATGCATTTTGACATGGTTGTTAGCAACTTATTACTTCTCAGCTCCAAATCCCTCTTCATTGCTATTTTGCATAAAATGGATCTGGACCTTTTCAGTATTTTTGCTTTGCCAGCAAAACATGATGTTAATTTTGTGGGTAGAGGGTGCTACAGAGACCTTTCAAGAGGATGAGGCTTGCCTTGGTAGTCCAAAAAACATTAAATGAGACAGAACTAGGTTGAATAAAAAGAGAAAGAGAGGCTAGATGGCATATACCTTGAGAAATTGGAATTGAAGGATAATTTCTTATATACAAGTACATATTTATACCTTTCACTCACACACACACACACACACCCCTGATTCCTAAAACCAGCATCTTACTTAATAAGAAAACACTAAATGCATTTCCACTAAAGACAAGAGCAAAGTTAGGCTGCTTGTTATACCCACTACCGTTTCACATTGTACTGAGGGCATTAGACAATGCAATTCGACAAGAGAAAACAGGTCTAAGAATTTGAATAAAATGAAATAAAACTTTATCTGCAGATGACATTTTAAAATACTGCATAATTATAATTAAACAAGATAACATCAAAGTCAACATAAAAAACAAACATGAAAATCTATGATAATACAGGGGGAGGGATAAGACGGCCAATGGAAACAGCTTCCGACAGAGGCTCCTGTCCAAAAGGAAAGATAACCTCCAGAAACTGCCCAATTGAGCTGAAGACTGGGAGCCCAGCTGAGAAAGAAGTGATAACTGCAGGTCACCTCTGAGGCAAGCAGCAACTTCAAGAAACCAAGCTTCAGGCAGAAAAACTGAACTAAAGTTTTCCACCATTCTGAACTTCCAGGGCACCCTTCCCCCCTTACCTGACGCACCAGAAGCCTGACCTCTGCTGAAACTGAGGGTGGAGGACTTGAGCAGCATGCATCCTCCCTACTTGCTGGACCAGGCAGCCTGCCAGGTAAGAGACTCTGGGGCCCCAATGAGCCCCTTCCAGCCCCCAGGCCAAGAACTCTGCTGGGACCCCCACTGGGCCTTGGCCTGCTGCCAGCAGTGGCCAGGAACTCCATTGGGACTCCTGTGTGCCCCAATTGGCACCCTACTGGGCCTTGGCCCACCACCAGAAGCAGCCAGGAACTCTGCTGGGAGTCTCCCAATGCCAATCTGTGCCACACTGGGGCTCGGCCTACTGCCTGCTGGGACCCTTGCCCGGCTCTGATTCGTGCCCCAGGCCTACCGCCCACAGTGGTCAGGAACACCACTCCTCTGGGAATCCCACGCAGCCCCGAATGGTGCCTTCATTGGCATCCCACTGGGCCTTGGTGGCCAGGAAGTCCACTGAGACTCCCAATCTGTTCCCAATCTGTGCCCCACCCAGCCTTAGCCTGCCGCCACCGCTGGAACCCTGCTTGGCTCTGATCCATGCCACAGGCCCACCACCCTCCCTCCGCAGCCCTCCTCCCAGCCAGAGACTGCTGGAGGCATGGGATCCCTTTGCCAGGAGGTGCTCCATGCCACCAGGTGCCCCATGCCACACCCTGATGCTTGATCTGGGCATGCCACACTCCTGAGCTTCTCCCACAGCCAGAACTCCCTGGGTGGGGCAGTCCCAGAGGAGCTACACAGGATCACTCCCTACAAAGATCCAGCAACAACAGAGTGATCCTGCTGGGGTCTGATCTGGGACAGACACCTCCCCAACTCTGAGGACGGTCATAGGCAACAGTGAAAAATAATCATGAGGGAGAATCAACAGAAAAACTCTGGCAATAAGAATAATCAGAGTAGATCAACTCCCCCAAGGAAGAACAAGGTAGATACAACACAAGATCTCTTGCATAAGCAAATGGTGGAGATGTCAAAAGTCAAATTCAGAGTCTGGATAGCAAATAAGATCAGCAGAATGGAGGAAAAAATGGAATTAGAATTTCAGGCAGTAATCCAAAAGATGACCCAAAAGATGTCTCAAGAATTGAACAAATTCAAAGACAAAATGACCAAAGATTTTGACACATTGAGACAAGAAGTTGCAGCTCTCAGAGATCTGAGAAATACAGTAGAATCCCTCAGTAACAGAATGAAGCAAGCAGAAGAAAGGATTTCTGACATGGAAGACAAAGCTTTTGAATGCTCCCAAGCTTCCAAAGAAGAAGAGAAATGGAAGACAAAAATGGATCATTCTCTCAAACAGCTCTGGGATAACTCGAAGAAAACCAATATTCACCTCATAGGGATACCTGAAAACTATGAAGTGGCATCACAAGGCACAGAGTCTCTTGTTTATGAGATTGTGAAAGAGAACTTTCCAGACATGCCAGGAGATTCTGAAGTTCAGATAGCAGACAGTTTCAGAACTCCACCATGACTCAACCCAAATAAGTAATCCCCCAGGCACATCATAATTAACTTCACTAAAGTTAATATGAAGAAGAAAATTCTGAAAGCAGCCAGACATGAGAAATCCATTACCTACAAGGGAAAGAATTTTAGAATAACTGCAGATCTCTCTGATCAAACCTTTCAAGCTAGAAGAGAATGGTCATTGACTTTTAATCTCCTAAAACAAAAGAACTTTCAACCCAGGATCCTGCACCCAGCTAAACTGAGTTTCATTTATGATGGAGAAATTAAATACTTCAACGACATCCACATGTTGAAGAAATTTGCTATAACTAAACCAGCTCTCCAGGATATTCTCAGATCTATCCTCCATATTGACCAGCATAATCCTCCACCACAAAAGTAAACTCACCCAGAAACTTTTTATCAAATTTCCACTTCCACAGTGATGAAAGGATTAAAAATGCCATTGTTTTCAATTAATGTGAATGGTTTAAAATGTCCTCTAAAGAAGAAAAGTTTGGCTGACTTGATACAAAAACTCAGGCCAGATATCTGCTGCATACAAGAATCTCATCGTACCTTAAAAGATAAATTTAGCCTCAAGGTGAAGGGATGGTCATCTCTATTCCAGGCAAATGGAAAACAGAAAAAAGCAGGTGTTGCAATCTTATTCGCAGATACAATAGGCTTTAAACCAACCAAAGTAAGGAAGTATAAAGATGGACATTTCACATTTGTTAAAGGTGCTACTCAATATGATGAGATTTCAATTATTAATATTTATGCACCCAACCAGAATGCACCTCAATTTCTAAGAAAAACTCTAATAGACATGAGTAACTTGATTTCCTCCAGCTCCATAGGAGTTGGAGATTTTAATACTCCTTTAGCAGTCTTGGATAGATCCTCCAAAAAGAAGCTAAGCAAAGAAATTTTAGATTTAAACTTAACCATTCAACATTTCAATTTAACAGACATCTACAGAATATTTCATCCTAATAAAATTGAATACACATTCTCATCACCCCATGAATGATCCAAAATCCATCACATCTTAGGTCACAAGTCTAACCTCAGTAAATTTAAAAGAATAGAAATTATTCCTTGCATCTTCTCCAACCATCATGGAATAAAAGTTGAACTCAATAACAACAGGAATCTGCAAACTCATACAAAAACATGGAAATTGAATAACCTTATGCTGAAGGATAGATGGGTCATAGACGAGATTAAGAAGGAAATTACCAAATTTTTAGAAGAAAATGACAATGAATACATGAATTATCAGAACCTCTGGGATACTACAAAGGTAGTACTAAGAGGGAAATTTATAGCACTTCAAGCCTTCCTCAAGAAAACGGAAAGAGAGGAAGTTAACAACTTAATGGTACATCTTAAGCAACTGGAAAAAGAACATTCCAACTCCAAACCCAGCAGAAGAAAAGAAATAACCAAAATTAGAGCAGAATTAAATGGAATTAAAAACAAAAGAATTATACAAACAGATCAATAAATCAAAAAGTTGGTTTTTTGAAAAGGTCAATAAAATAGATAAACCTTTGGCTAATCTAATCAAGAAAAAAAAGAGTATAATCTCTAATATCATCAATCAGAAATGGTAAAGACAAGATAGCAACAGACCCCTCATAAATTAAAAAAAATCCTTAATGAATATTACAAGAAACTTTACTCTCAGAAATATGAAAATCTGAAGGAAATTGACCAATACTTGGAAACACGCCACCTACCAAGACTTAGCCATAATGTAGTGGAAACATTGAACAGGCCTATATCAAGTTCTGAAATAGCATCAACTATAAAAAAATCTCCCTAAAAAGAAAAGCCCAGGACCAGATGACTTCACGTCAGAATTCTACCAAACTTTTAAAGAACTAGTACCTATATTACTAAACCTCTTCCAAAGTATAGAAAAAGAAGGAATACTACCCAACACATTCTATAAAGCAAACATCACCTTGATCCCTAAACCAGTGAGAGATCCAAAAAGAAAAGAAAACTATAGACCAATATCACTAATGAATATTGATGCAAAAATATTTGACAAGATACTAACAAACAGAATCCAACAACACATCAAGCAAATTATACACCTTGACCAAGTGGGCTTTATCCCACTGTCTAAAGACTGGTTCAATATATGTAAATCTATAAATGTAATTCAGCACATACACAAATTAAAAAATAGAGACCATATGATTCTCTCAATCGATGCAGAAAAGTTTTTGACAATATCCAACATCCCTTCATGATCAGAACACTTAAAAAAATTGGTATACAAGGGACATTTCTTAAAGTGATACAGACCATCCACAGCAAACCCACAGCCAATATCGTATTGAATGGAGTTAAATTGAAACCATTTCCACTTAGATCAGGAACCAGGTAAGATTGCCCATTGTCTCCATTGCTCTTCAACCTCATAATAGAAGTTTTAGCCATTGCAATCAGGAAAGAAAAAGCGATCAAGAGTATCCACATAGGGTCAGAAGAGATCAAACTTTCACTCTTTGCAGATGACATGATTGCATATCTGGAAAACAACAGGGATTCTACTACAAAACTTTTAAAAGTGATCAAGGAATACAGCAATGTCTCAGGCTACAAAATCAACACCCATAAATCTGTAGTCTTTACATATACCAACAATAGCCAAACCGAAAAAACAGTCAAGGACTCTATTCCTTTCACAATAGTGCCAAAGAAGATGAAATATTTGGGAGTTTACCTAACAAAGGATGTGAAAGATCTCTATAAAGAGAACTATGAAACTTTAAGAAAAGAAATAGCTGAAAATATTAACAAATGGAAAAACATACCATGATCATGGCTGAGAAGAATCAACATTATTAAAATGTCTATACTACCCAAAGCAATATATAATTTTAATGCAATTCTATCAAAGTTCCATTGTCATATTTTAAAGATCTCAAAAAAATAATACTTCATTTTATATGGAATCAGAAAAAAACCTGGAATAGCCAAGACATTACTCAGAAATAAAAACAAAGCAGGAGGAATCACGCTACCAGACCTGAGACTCTACTATAAATTGATAGTGATCAAAACAGCATGGTACTGGCACAAAAACAGAGAGGAAAATGTTTGGAACAGAATAGAGAACCAAGAGATGAATCCAGCTACTTACCGTTACTTGATCTTTGACAAGCCAATTAAAAACATTCAGTAGGGAAAAGACTCCCTATTTAACAAATGGTACTAGGTGAACTGGCTAGCGACCTGTAGAAGACTGAAACTGGACCCACCCTTCTCACCATTAACTAAGTTAGACTCTCACTGGATTAAAGATTTAAACTTAAGACACGAAACTATCAAAATATTAGAAGAAAGTGCAGAGAAAACTCTTGAATGAATCAGCTTGGGTAAATATTTTATGAGGAGGACTCCCTAGGCAATTAAGCAGTATCAAAAATACACTACTGGGACCTGATCAAACTAAAAAGCCTCTGTACAGCCAAGAACGTAGTAATTTTAGCAAGCAGACAGCCCTCAGAATGGGAGAAAATATTTGCAGGTTATGCCTCAGACAAAGGTTTAATAACCAGAATACACAGAGAACTCAAACTTATTAGCAAGAAAAGAACAAGTGATCCCATCTCAGAGTGGGCAAAGGACTTGAAGAGAAATTTCTCTAAAGAAGACAGTGCACGGCCTACAGACACATGAAAAAATGCTCACCATCCTTAATCATCAGAGAAATGCAAATCAAAACTACTTTGAGATATCACCTAACTCCAGAGATTAGCTCACATGACAAAAATCCCAAAACCAGAGATGTTGGCATGGATGTGGAGAAAAGGGAACACTTCTACACTGCTGGTGGGAATGCACACTAATACGTTCCTTTTGGAAGGTCGTTTGGACAGTACTTAGAGATCTAAAAATAGACCTGCCATTCGATCCTATAATTCCTTTACTAGGTATATACCCAGAAGACCAATAATCACATTATAACAAAGATATCTGTACCAGAATGTTTATTGCAGCCCAATTCATAATTGCTAAGTCATGGAAGAAGCCTAAGTGCCCATCAACCCACGAATGAATTAATAAATTGTGGTACATGTATACCATCGAATAGTGTGCAGCCTTAAAGAAAGATGGAGAATTTACCTCTTTCATGTTTAGGATGGAGCTGGAACATATTCTTCTTAGCAGAGTATCTCAAGAATGGAAGAAAAAGTATCCAATGTACTCAGCCCTACTATGAAGCTAATTTAAAGGTTTCATATGAAGGCTATAACCCAACTATAGCACAAGAATATGGGAAGGGGGGTGAGGTTGGGGTGGAGGGAGGGTAATTGGTAGGGCCACAACTATGGTGCATCTTAGAAGGGTACAGGCAAAACTTACTAAATGCAGAATACAAATGTCTTCATACAATAACTAAGAAAATGCCATGAAGGGTATGCTAAACAGTCTGATGAAAATATTTCAGATTGTATATAAAAACCAGCACATTGTACCCCTTGATTGCACTAATGTACGCAGCTATGATTTAAAAAAAGAAAGAAAGAAAAAGAAAAGAAAATCTATGATAATACAAACCCAAACAGTGAAAGAATTTAGCAGGGTATCAAAATATAGAATTAACAGCTTTGTTTAAACAAGTAACAACCAGTTAAAACAGATAATGAAAGAGAAAACCCAATACCAAGCAAAGAGATACAGCACTTAGGAATACTGGTAAATTTAACAAGAAATGTGCAAAATCTATATTGAGAAAAATTGTAAAACACTCCTCAAAGGTGCAAAATCAGGCTTGAATAAATAAAGATATAATTCTTTATTTTTTTAAATTATTTTATTTTTTTTGTGACCAAGTCCCACTATGTCACCTTTGGTAGAGTGTCATGGCTTCACAGTTCACGGCAACCTCCAACCCTTAGGTTTAAGTTATTCTCTTGCCTCAGCCTCCCAAGTAGCTGGGACTACAGGTACCTGACACAACACCCGGCTATTTTTTTGTTGCAAGTGTCGTTGTTGTTTAGCAGGCCTGTGCCAGGTTTGAACCATTCAGCCCTGATGTATGTGGTCGGTGCTGTAACCACTGCACTACGGGTTAATAAGATGCCTTCTTGAATAAAACGCCTGAACATTATTTAGATAACAGTTTTCCCTAAGATAATTTATTATTTTAATGGGATCCTAATAAAAATATTCCCTTTTTTTTTCCTGCAGGTAGAGAAGATAATACCAAAGTTCATGCAGAAAAATAAATACACAAAAATGGCCAGGAAAACATTGAGGTCAGTGGGAGAAAAGAGAAAAATATAGGCAGACAGACAAGATAATTTAGAAAGTCTGAAAATAGGCCCAAGTACAAATGGAAATTTAATATCTGACAAAGAAAAACTTTTATGGGAACAACTAGATAACCATTGAGGCAAAAAAAAAGATAAAGTCAAAACCTTTCCCCCTACTATAAAAATAAGGATAAGCTAATAACCAGAGATCTAAGCGTAAAAAAAATGAAACATTACAAGAAAGAATAAAACATTGGTAAATCCCAAATGTCCCAAATCTCCCTCTGCCTTTCCTTTATTAGAAAACTTGTCACTGGAGTAAAAGCCCACCCTAAATTCAAGATGATTCCATCTTCTGATTCTTAACCTAATAATATGTAAAAGACTCTTTTTCCAAATAAAATCACATTCACAGGTTTCTAAGAGTAAGACTTGTATGTATGTTTTTTGGGGGGCCACTATTCAACCCAATATGTAATATCCATAAATCTCATTTCTAGGAATTTAGCCTAAAGACACACCTCTGACCATTTTTAAAATAATTTGCACAAGGTTATTAATTGGAGCATCATTTCTAATTCCAAAATATTGGAAACTACTTAAGGGCCACACAATTCATTGAAAAAAACAGTAGAGCATTACAAAGTTGTAAAACAAATGAGGATTACTATGCACTCATTTTGTGAGAATAAAAGGAAATACAAAAGCGTGAACATGTAGCTTGTCCTTCTGCAAAGATATACAGGAAGAATTAACCAGAAAGTAACTCAGTGGTTACTTACAAGATATTGAGGAAGAGTCTGAACCAGAGAGGAAGGGATGGAGGGGAAAAGGTATTTTTCTTCATGTGCCTTTCTACAGGGTTTAGACTTTTGAAACAATGTTAATATTGTATATATTATAAATACAACTAAATGTAAAAGAAGAGAAAGACCTAAAACTGAATTTTAAAAGTGAACTCAGAAATATTCCGAATAGATAAACATACTGATAGGGCAAGAAAAATTAATCTAAGGAACTTTGGACAACATACCTTTAGTTTTTTAAGAATGTAAATAAAGTTCCCATAGCTCAGTGATTAGGGTGCTGGAGATATACTCCAGGGCTGGAGGATTCGAACCCTGCCCAGGCCTGTTAAACAACAATGACAACTACAACAAAAAAATAGTCAGGTGTTTCGGCGGGCGTTGGTGGGCACCTGTAGTCCCAACTCCTTGGGAGGCTGAGGCAAGAGAATAGCTTAAACCCAAGAGTTTGAGGTTGCTGTGAGCTGTGACGCCATGGCACTCTACCAAGGGCGATATAGTGAGACTCTGTCTCAAAATAAATAAATAAATAAAAGTGAAAGATTATTAGAAACTGCAAACCAATGTTGAAGCCTTCTTTGTTGGTTTATTTTTCATAATGGAATAGGTATAAAAGATATGGTATAATTTATATGTATTGCAGGATTGCACAACAAAGGAAAATGCTTATGTAGAATGGGGTAAGCAAAAAAGAATCCTGTGAGGTTGGATATGAATTGGCCATGTGTACTTATGGTTTCTAGTACATTTCTAATATATATTTATAACCAAGACAATTTGAATATCTAAATGTATATGTGTATATACTTATATATATTAAGAAAATTAACAGATTAAAAAGCATTGAGCAAAACTGAATCCATGAATCTACACTGACAATGCTAATAAATAAATATCCCTATATTTACTTGTAACAAAACAGGTGAAAATGATGTTAGATGTGACAGAGGCAAGTATGGATACTTTTTTGTAAAGAGGATGCGGTAATAAACTAACTGATCCTGCACCGTGCAAAGGGAAGGATGTTAGGGTCTCCTTGCACTGCTTTGTTCCTTAGTTGCCTTCAGCTCAGTACTTCAGAAAATAGAGCTCTGTAGTTACAGCAGGAGGTTCCAAAAAGCACTCAAACCATCTCAGAAAATTGGTGTTTCATGATTTTTGTGATTCTCTGAATGTGCGTAATAAACATTCTTCAGAAGACGATACATATAAAAGCAAGAGTGAGAATAAAAAGAAATGAGTGTTTTACTGCCCCAAAGACAGGGTTTGGGAATATTGTTTCACAAGCTTTGGGTTTAATACAATGGCAAATTATATTTGAATGTATTATTTATGTTGGAGAATCATTTTCAAAATTGAGTATGAAATCAGGCTCTTTTTTATCCAAGAATTGGCATCTATTTGCTTTTTTAAAATGAATTGGGAAAGAACGTGCAGTGAAGCATCAGGAGATGCTGCTTAAATTGACAAAATCTCTGAGTTAGAGTCAATGATATCAGAGTTGGAAAACTGTGACAGCTCTTGTAATGAAGGTTTTAAGTCAGTGGACTTGGATGTGTTATCAAAGTCATCTCAAGACAGTTAAAAATTTCTTGAAGAACTTGACAAGACGGAAGAAAGAATGAAGCCAAACCTTTCCAAAGGCTTTTGAACTACTAGTTTGTTAGAAACTGGAAATGAATGGAAACACTTCTTTTTCTCCCCTCTCCATCTGACCAAGAGATGAATAAAGATTTTTCACTCTGTTCAAGTTCCAATCCAGGAACTAATGAAACAAAAACCCAAGCTGTTTGTTTCAATTTCTCAGTATGTTTTGTTAAGTAGTTCACAGTGAGTGTTTGAAGCTCAAAGTTTGGGTTATCTTTGTTTAAGATGTCCTCAGAGAGGTGCTTTCACAACAACAAAGTGGTTTCAGCTTAGGTCTAGCTTCTTGCTGCACAAAGAGCCAATTATTGAGACAAGGAGTATTGCCAAGGAAGAGAGAAATTTTTAATTTAAAAGTCACCTAAGGTGGTGGGAGAATAAGCCTCAAATCCATCTTCCTTTGTAAGGAGGGCTACATGCCCTGGGGCAGGTAGTGGTGTAATTAACAAGGGACTACTTGCAGTAGGGTGAATTGTAGGCATGGTGAGTCTTGGAGTCAGGAAGTCTACCCAGAGGCTTTCAGAATCTGTGTTCCTTGTCTTACAGAAATTCTGCTATTTGTAGGAAACAACTTAGAAATACCAATTTATTGGTCAAAAGTTTCAGGGTTCTGTCATCATGCCCTACTGGGCCAATTACAGATGAATGTTTTCCTAACCACCTTTGATCTCTTTGGCCTACTCTCTTTGTACCTGAAAAAGGGAATATAAATGAAATTAATCAACAAAAAAGGAAAGACCAGTGCCAGCCCATCAAAAAGAACTAAAGCTTGATTCATTGGAAAGGTGTCACCATGTTTTTATTCTTTATTTTTTTTTTTTGAGACAGAGCCTCAAGCTGTCACCCTGGTTGAGTGCCATGGCATCACAGCTCACAACAACCTCCAACTCCTGGGCTCAAGCGAGTCTCTTGCCTCAGCCTCCCAAGTAGCTGGTACTACAGGTGCCAGCCACAACGCCCGGCCATTTTTTGGTTGCAGCCACCATTGTTGTTTGGTGGGCCCAGGCTGGATTCGAACCCGCCAGCT
>CAUYON010078800.1:0-10291 GCA_963573935.1 Arctocebus calabarensis
TGTATACCATGGAATACTATGCAGCCTTAAAGAAAGATGGAAACTTTACCTCTTTTGTGTTTACATGGATGGAGCTGGAACATATTCTTCTTAGCAAAGTATCTCAAGAATGGAAGAAAAAGTACCCAATGTACTCAGCCTTAATATGAAGCTAATTTATAGCTTTCATATGAAGGCTAAAACCCAATTATAGCACAGGAATACAGGGAAAGGGGAAAGGGAGGGGAGGGGAGGGGGACGATGGATGGAGGGAGGGCAATTCGTGGGAACACACCTACGGTGCATCTTAGCAGGGTACTGGTGAAACTTATTAAATGTAGAGTATCAATGTCTTTATATAGTGATCAAGAAACTGCCATGAAGGCTATCTGTCATAATACGATCAAAATATTTCTGAATGCATATGAAGCACATCGTGCCCTATGATTGCACCAATGTACACAATTATGATTCAATAAAATTATTTAAAAAAAAAGCCCAAAACTGGGCAAAAATGAGGGAAAGATTTCCAAGGATCTATTTTATATTGACTGTTGTGATATTGAGTAGATATTCCATAAAGAGTTTGTTTGGGCTTTTTATTAAGTGCAACTGAATAGCTGATTTTGCTCCTCTACATCATACATGTATGAATAATAATTAATATTTACAGAATACTTTATATTTCACAAAGTGTTATAAACTTTGCAAAAGCCCCATAAAAGAAATGGACTCAGTGCTGCACACTGACTATAGGACAGTCATCATTCTGGGTGCCTTTTACACATTTTCTCATCTAATCATTAGATCAGCCTTAAGAAGGAAGTTGTTACTATTATAGGTTTCTATTGAGTGAAAGAACACAGAGAAAGGTTAAATATATTTCTTTGTGTTATACACATATTAAGTAGTTGGTCTAAAACTTGAATTTACAATATGATTTCAGACTCTGAGCCCTATTTTATAAAGGAAATGATGGCATTACCTTGATGGCCGGAAGCTCTTCACCTTCTATGAGGTAGGATATGGGGACACAGTTTAGTAGAAAACAACCTTTCTAACTCCTGTTATATTTCCTGTCTTATTAATATTTATTGATCTGATTGTTAAGGAACCTTGTAAGGCAAGGTATTCCTTTAGTGGATCCCCTATGACACCCAGACAGAGACTTAGCACTGTGATTTTTAAGTGAAGGCTCTCAGAATTTTTTGAAGTAAAAAAAAACTTATCAGGATACATATTTATATTGTCATTTAAGGCAAATCCGTCTCAAAGTATCAAGAGGGTTCTCTCTGGCCAGTAGTAAATGGAAGTGAATGGAAGATAGCAGTAGCAGGTGTTCAAATGATGGCCCAGCTACTCAGTCAAATGGAGTCCTCTCCTTTATTTACCAAATTTACCTATATTTATTTTGTTTGAAAAGAAACAATAGGAGAAGGAGGGAGAGGGTGGGGGATCAAGGTGTGTGATGCACCTTTTGGGGCAGGACACAATTATAAGAGGGATTTGACATAACAGATGCAATCAATACAACCTGGTTCTTTGTTCCCTCAATGAATCTCCAACAATAAAATAAAAGAAACAATAGGAGGCACTTCAATTACACATGGAACTATCTCATTGAGAAAAGATAGGAGTGACAGACCTAGGGAATTTCTCACATTATTTTCTAGAATAGCCCTCACTATATGTCATCTCATTTGCCATTCTGGCAAGAGAATAAGAACAAACCCCTGATGCCTTCTAGAGGAAAATGGAAAGGATGATCAACTTCATGACATTTAAGCAGAGGAAATGATAATACTTTCATGTAAAAATTCATATGAGAGTTTTTAAAGATGAAAAAATGCAACTTGAGAAAGAAAGAATTTCAAAACAGGTAGAGTAAAGGCTCAGAGTTCTGAAAATGTTTCTATTTCAGTGAATGAGGAGCCTAGAGACTATCAGGCTTCTAATGGAAGTTACAGGATAGACTAAGCAAGGGATCCAGGTTAAGGAAGTCCTAGGAGCCACTCTAAAGCATGTGGCCTTTGTCCAGCAGCTGATGGAAAGCCTGAAGGGCTTTAGGAAACAAAGGTGCACCTCCAAGCCTGTCTTTTCGGAAGACGTTCTGGTAACTATGCAAAAATGAACCAAAGGAAGGTGAACCTGTAGATAGTCAAGGCAGTTACAAGGTTCTGCACACACTGAATACAGGGATTGTGGTAGGACCCAGGTCTTGACTTCACTGTGAAGGGAGATATAGACAGAGGTTCATGATGATTCAGAAGTGTCTCTGAATTAGAAAACTGGAGAGTATCTCTACTAGCCAAAACATGAACAGGAAATGAAAGAGGT
Organism: Arctocebus calabarensis; assembly: GCA_963573935.1. NCBI lineage: Eukaryota > Metazoa > Chordata > Mammalia > Primates > Lorisidae > Arctocebus > Arctocebus calabarensis. The sequence continues at coordinate 2,317 of CAUYON010078800.1, forward strand.
CTGCTTTGCCCCAAGTTATGGGGCAAAGATCTGGTAGAACACAGATCCTTGCAACCAGCCTCTAAAAAAAGGAACATGAAAAGAAAGCAAGACAGAAAGAGAAATCAAATCAAGGGTGGGTCTGGTATAAGAATAATGTTTTGAAAGAAGGTATTAAGAAAGAGGATGGTGGAATGGAAAGGCCACAGTCAGAGATCTAAGTTCCGTTAACATTGCCTCTCTTTGCTTTCTGTGTGACCTTGGATAAACAAACATCTCAGAACTTCTGTTTCCTCATATATGAAAAGTGTCAATAATACTAGCTGATATGCCTTGCTCTTTAAAAATTTTTGTAGAAATATGAAGCAGAAGATATAGGAGGATTCTGGGTCGTGTTAGGAAGGGGTCATCTCTACTTTTATTCAGTCCCTGGGGAGGCACTGATGCCCCACAAGAACCCCCTTTGATCACAAAGGACCTCCCCTGCCAGCTGGGGAGATGGTGCCACTGAGCAGACTCTGACCACCACACTCCCACAGAGTGTGTTTTGTCTAAAGAGAACAGCCCTACCCAAAGTTGTACCCCTTTTACGGAAGCTTAGATTCCATGACTGACTGGTTACAAATGCTTGACCCTCTTGCTCCAAATAATGACAGCTCTGAGCAGCTGCCCATATACAGAGCTCCCTGCAAGGTTACCCTAGGCCTCTGTTGAGACTGAACCACCACGCAGCTTCTCCCCCTTCCCTGATTCCCAATGTACTCCCTAACAGATCTCCTGCCCATATCACAGAGTTTGCTTCCAGAAGAACCCAATCCGCAACAGGCTCTTATCCCAGGGTGCACAGACATACATATCTTATATAATATCCCAACCTAAAACAAACACCTTCAGTCTCTCCAATGCCAAATCCTATACTGTTGTACTCCAGGAGAAACAGTGAGTTTCATACTACTGGCATTTTGGACTGGACAGTTCTTTCTTATGGGGCCTGGCCTATGCTTTGCAGAATATTTAGCCCACTCAATACTAATATGAAACCAGTAGATGAACAAATACATGCCTACACAAGAAAAAAACACAATTAAACTTAAGTGCGTGGGAGGAGACAGAGGGGAGAGGGGGATTGATAAGCTCTCACCTAACAGACATCCGGAGTGAGGGGCACAATTATAACTTAGACCCAAGGAACAAATGGAAACAATATACTATAATCGTCTGTACCCTCATATTAATCTAAAAAAATTTTTTTAATGTCTCCAAATGTTATCAAATATCGCCGGGGCTGGGGGAGGCAAAATTGTCCCAACTATAAACCTTTGCTTTATGCAGTACCATCCGTAGCAACATAAATGTGTTAATGACTTATGTCAACTCTTCAAAGATATTTGCTTCACAGTGAGGACTTTTTTAGGGACACAATGCCTTACCATAAAGGAAAGGACTTTTAATGGCAGGATCCAGTGAAACTTTCTAATGATACCACAGATATATTAGTCTAATCTCCTGAAGATAAAACCCAACCTGGTACTTTTTTGTAAAACTCTTGATATCAGATCAGGCTTTGAGAAACCTCAGCTGATGGGGTTACATGAATTAAGGAGGTTATTTAGAGAGTCATTCAAAACTATGCTTCAAGAACAGGTACACCTCATTTTATTCTGCTTTACTTTATTGACATTCACAGATACTGTGTATTTTACAAATTGAAGGTCTGCGACAACCCTTCATGAAGCAACTGTATCAGTGATATAGTGCCATTTTCTAATATCATGTGCTCACATCTCTGTCACTTTTTGGTAATTCTTGTATTTTTTCAGGAGTTTTTTGTTATTGTTATATATGAAAGAATGATTTGTGATCAGTGATATTTGATGTTGTTACTATTCTAACTGTTTGGGGGCATCACATACCACACCCTTATAAGACTGGGTACTTAATCAATACATGTTGCGTGTGTTCTGACTGTTCTACTGACTGGTTTCTGGTTCTCTCTCTCTCTCTCGTTCTCTCCTCTCTCTTCCTCTCTCTCTCCTCTTCTCTTCTCTTGTCTTCTCTACCCCCTCTCTCTACCCCCATCCCTGTTTTCTGAGACACAATATTGAAATTTGGCCAGCTAAGTTTCAAAATCGCTCTCTAAGTGTTCAAATGATGAAAGGAAGAGTCATTTCCTTTCTCTGTCTCTCACTTCAGAGGAAAAGCTAGAAGTGATTAAGCTTAATAAGGAAGGCAGGTTGAAAGCCAAGATAGATTGAAAGCTAGACTTCTTTATTAAACAGTTACTTGAGCAAAGTAAAAGTTCTTAAAGAAAGTTTAAGGTGCCACTCCAGTGAACACACATATGACAAAAAAGTGAAAAAACTGATTAAAAAGATGGAGAAAGTATTAATGGAGAAAGTATTAATGGTCTAACTAGAAGATCAAACCAGCCATAACATTCCCTTAAGCCTAATCCAGAGCAAGTCCCAATCTCTCTTCAATTCTGTAAGTTATCTAGAAGATCTAGCTAAAATCATTGAAAAGGTGGCTATATTGAACAACAGATATTTAATATAGACCAAACAGCCTTATATTCAAAGAAAACACCATCCAGTCCTCTTATTTCTAGAGAGGAGAAGTCAATGCCTGGCTTCAGAGAGCAGGCTGACTCCCTTTTTAGGGGCTAAAGCAAATGGCGATTCAAAGTCAAAATATAAGCTCATTTACTGTTTTGAAAATCCTCAGTTTCTTAAGGATTATGCTAAATGTATTATACTTGCACTATAAATGAACAAAAAGGCCTGAACAGCAACACAACTGTTTATAGCACAATTTACTGAATATTTTAAGCTTACTGTTCAGACCTACTGCTCAGAAAAAGAAAAGTTTCTATTCAAAATATTATTATTCATTGGCAATCCACTGAGTCCCCCAAAAGCTCTGAGGGAGATGTACAAGGAGGTTAATGTTGCTGTCATGGATTCTGTACAACATTCATTCTGATATCCAAGGATTGAGTAGTAAGTTCAACTTGCAAGTCATATTTTTGAAAAATACTTTTCATAAAGTTATAGTCGCCATGGACAGTTATTCCTCTGATGGAACTGAACAAAGTAAATTGAAAGTCTTCTAGAAAGGATTCACCATCACTAAGAACATTCATGATTCATTAAAGGATATCTAAATATCAACACAAACAGGAGTTTGGAAGAAGTTGACTCTAACTCTCGTGGAAGGCTTTAAGGTGCTCAGGACTTCAGGGGATGAAGTAGCTACAGATGTGGTAAAGATAGCAAGAGAACTAAGGTGGAAGTGAAGCCTGAAAGTGGGACTGGATTGCTGAAATCTCATGACAAATAGGTGAGTACTTTTTTCCTACAAATGAGCAAACAAAATGGTTTCTTGAAATGGCCTCTATTTCCCATAAACTCCTGCTAATGGGTGCAGATCTTAGCCTGTTGCCCCCATTGACCCTTCCTCTCTATCATATCTATCCCATCAGCTCCACCCATAGTTCTACCTCTCTTTCAATCCTCCTCTAATTAACAGGTCTTTTGGAAAGAATGACCAACCTCTGATCAGCTTCTAACAGAGTGCTTCCATCTTAATAGAAGCTTCATTTAATAGGTAAGTGCTTGATCCAGTTTCTAAGGACAGCCAAACCATTCAGGAAGATAAGTGGTTACACTCATTCATTCATGTATTACTTAATTTTAAACACATTTTATAGATCCAAGAATGCATGTAAGATAGTCCCTAATCTATTCTGAAGCTGCTTACAGCAGGAGTGTGAGAAGCAGGAAAGGATAAAACAGCAAGTTACATTTCAAGAGTTATCAACAGCCCTGGAGTCTGCAAGACTTGAGTCAAGTCTGTAGAGCCAGAAAAGAAATGACTAAACCCATGTTCTCTGCATTATAGTATAGTTGGACATCAAATGGAAACAATGAACTTCTTAAAGTTCCATCTTATATATGGTAAACACCCCTCTGGCAGCAGTGTGGACAAGGGGGATATTAGATGCAGAGTAACCAATTAGCTGCCTATTGCAACAGTTCAGGGGAGAGATGATGGACCCCAATATGGACACTGGCATGAAGTGAAGGGACAGGTACATAAAGGGTGATGTGTATGTTTAGTAAGAAAAATCATTTGTTCCAGTCTTTTCATTTTGAAGGTAATGAAAATGTCCAGAGAATCCAAGGAATATACTTAAGTCATGTTTGATAATCTCTTACATCACATGGATGAAGGAGATCCCAACAGAGCTAAGTAGCTATTACTTTTCAGCCTATAGTTATACCACTAGCAACCAGAAGCAAAGGCCTTACATCATCCATTTATCTTTCTGGTAAGCTCTTTTACCCTGTCTCAGCCCCAGCCCATGGCCCAGCGTGAGTTACACAGTCAGTGCTATCACAATTGGCTACATGGGGATCTTCTGTTCCTCTAAACTTACTAGAGTTGTGGGCCCAGAGAGGAGTGATCCCCAACCGCAGTGTCTAATGACAGCACCTGGGGAAAGTGTGCAGTCGGCCAAGTTGCCACAAACCAGAACACCTGTCACTAGACGTTGCTTTGAAGTGGCATGCTGTTCAGCATCCTGACAAAGGTCCTCAGAGAGCAGCTTCTGCCTCTGTCATTTCTACCCAGGCTAGAAAGAGCCTTTCTTGATGTATTTTGTGTGTCACTCTTTTAAATTTGCAGCACTCTCATTTTATCCCCACATTACAGCTCTTTAAAGGGCTTTTCCTTGCAATGTTTTGTCTGTTATAGGAGGCAGCAAAACACTGAAGGCCATTATAGCAGAGGTTAAGCTCCCCACTTGCTGGGACAATAAGACTGCTAAAGCTGGCAAGGATTGAGAATTTATCCCCAAATGAAGATAATTGTTTACTGTGGTTTGAATGTGTTCCCCAAAGTCCATGTGTCAGAAACTTGATCCTCAGTGCAGAGGTATTAAAAGGTGGGACCTTTAGGAGGTCATGAGGGCTCTGCTGTCATGAATGGATTAATGGATAAATACGATTGCTGTGGGAGTTAGTTCCTTATAAAAGTTTAGTCAGTCTCTCTCTCTCTCTCTCTCTCTCTCACACACACACACACACACACACACACACACGCACACTTTGCTCTTCCATCATGAAACAATGTAGCAAAAAGGACATTCTCAGAAACTGGCTCCTCAGTCTTGAAAGTCTAAGCTCCAAGAACTGGGAGAAATAAATTTCTGTTCATTATAATTTACCCAGTCTGTGGTATTCTGTTATAGCAGCACAAAACAGACTGAGACATCATTGAAATATTTACAACTATTGCCAAAAGCAGTTTGTTCTGTCCAGTAACATTGAGAATGCACATTCCCTATAAACCAGTGAACCCATTTCCAAGAATATATCCCTTGAGAAACTTTCATATGCACAAGGTATAAGAATATTTCTCTCAAATTTTTTTAGAGTGAAAAAGGCAGACATGATGTAACTGCTCATCTAATAATGGAATGAATTTGAAAAAGTGCAATAAAAAGGCAATATTGATATGATGAAATGCTATATGAACAGAATTCAATACAGGGCTAAAAATTAAAGCAAATTTCACAATCATTGGAGGATATCATATCCCTTTATAGCTTAAAACAAGCTATAAAACTTTTTGCAAAGCTTTAAAACAATGGCAAATATTTTCTTTAAAGGACAAATAGTAAATATTTTAGGTTTAGGTCTCTATCCCACATTATTTTTGTTTGTTTTACAGCTCTAAAGTACAAAAATAATTCTTAGCTTGCAGTCCTTACAGAAACAATTCTCAGACCAGATTTGCCCCATGGGCCATCATAGTTTTCTGACTCCTGCTATGTGGGGGTTGATACATACATTTATATGTAAAAGTACGAGAAAAGACAAAATATATGTACACAAGATTCATTGTAGTTCTTACCTCTAAGAGAGACATGGAAGAGAATAGGAATTGAGTGTAGGACAAAGGTCACATTTATTTGGAATATTTTATTTTTTTAAGGTCTAACAGATGTATATCAAAAAATATTACCATTGGTTCAGTTTTGAATAAAGAGTACAAGATACTTTGTTTTTATTATGCTTTATAATTTTCTGCTTTAAAAATAATTCCAAATAAAATAATATGTAAGAAACAAAAAGCAGTCACTCAAGCTCTCCATTCACACAGTAACAGACGCTGCTTTGCTCTGATGGACAGAGTTACACAGAAAACTCATTCATTTTTTATTTCATGCAGCAAATATTTGCTGCACATGTATATACTCTGAGTCAGAAACTCTGGCTGGATCTATGAGAAGTGTCAGCTTCAGTCAGACATGCAGACATAGACCTTGCCCTCAAAAGGCTTAAAGGCAACAGAGGATATTCTCACACCCAGTTATAAGACACACAATAAGGGAGGACATTCTCAGAGAGAGATGTTCAGGACACCTGCTATGGGCACTCACAGCTGCATGGTGAGAGGCCCAGTCTTCCATGCCCAGATGCTGGAGCCTGGCACCCTCAACAATGGAAAGTCTCTGGGGGTCTGAGCAAGGACGTGATGTAACCAGGAAGATGGCTTATTAATTTTATTTTTAGAAAGTGTGGTGTGAATAAGGAAAAAAGAAGACTGGAATTAGGGAGATGAGCCAGACTTGCAGAGCTTTAGAGAAGGGTGGAGTGACTCACTGCCTTTAGTAGGTAGCAAGAGCCTCTGAAAATCCACCCTCAAAAGCTGTTGACACAACAGGGCAGGGGATTCCAAACTGAGAGAAATGCCACCAAGTAAATAAGAAGCAGAAAGGGAAGGATGGAGCAGGTACTGGACAGGTGCACAGGTGTGGTGTGTGAAAGGTAGGAGCAAGCAGGAGAATCTAAGCCCAGCCCCAGGAGCTGAGATCTACCTCACTCCAGCTGACATCAAAACCAAGACTTGTTGAAAACAATTTATCTTTTCAGGAACATTTCCAACAGCATGCCAGCAGCTTACTGGGCAGTGCCATTTATACATCCAGAGCCTCATTTGAGCAGCCCCTTGGCAAAGGTTTTGACTCTTCCTCATGCTTTGGCAAGGAATTTCTTTTTGAATTTCTTTTTCAGGCTGATGCAACATGTGCAGTGCCCTGCCATGTGCCCGGCTTTCTTTCTCCTGCAAATGATATTCTTGTTGTTTGTGTTGATTTTCTTTTCATGTTTCTTTTGTCTTTTTCAAGTCTCCTTGTCTAGAGACACTGTGTGGCCTTTGATTTTTCTAACCAAGTCACAAAGTCACACATGTAAGAGGAAAATCCAGAAAGTTGCCAAAATGAGGCATTTACTCAACAATAACCTTAACCTCATGACCATTGGGAAGAAAAATGGAAAATGAGCATGAAAACACTTTATAAACTGAAAGGTATATCCCTAACTGTACTAGTCTATGATTAAACGGTATAAAGGCAAAAATTCAGCATACCTAATCTCTGAGATATAACCAAGGAAAATCAGTATGTGATGAATGAGACACATTTCTTCAGAAGCCTGCATTCTTATCTCTCAGGACAAAAACAGAAGGAACAGATTTTGGTAAAATAATCAAATGTTTTTGTAACTTCAAGAAAATCTAGTGAAAATCAAAGATGTGAATGCATCTGAAAAACAAAAAAGATTGCTTAAATAAAATAAGAGTGGTGAAAGAAGAAGCTTGGGAAAGGGAAAACAATGAATATCTGCCTCCTTCAAGAACCTGGAATCAAGGGTGGCAGTATTTATTTGGGGCATTGTAGGGAAGTCAGGTTCTCAGAGCTGAATCAGGGCCAGAAAAATTGACTAAAATTGTATGTCAGGTACATAGTCCTTGAGAGAGCTACAGGTAGAGTTGAGATCTGAAAGCAGCCAGATGCAAGAAAACCATTACTTACAAGGGGAAGAATATTAGAATAACTGCAGATCTCTCTGATCAAAACTTTCAAGCTAGAAGGGAATGGTCATCGACTTTTAACCTCCTTAAAAAAAATAACTTCTAACCCAGGATCCTA